>JAGFZM010000427.1:217831-238348 GCA_017657215.1 Limnothrissa miodon | reverse complement strand
GCACACACACAAACTTATAAACACACACCCACAGACTCATTCAATCTGATGAGTGGTCTCTATTATCCTCATAGCCAACACTAACCACCAGTGGCTTGGACTTTGACACCACAGCGGGAGGAAGAGGGGATGAGGAAGACAAGAAATAGCATGAATGAGGTCTGTGGAGTTTGTTATTCTGTGTGTGTGTGTGTGTGTGAGTGAGTGTATAATGGACTGCTTTTAAAAAAGGTGACATTTCAATTCAATTCAATTCAATTCAATTTTATTTATATAGCGCATTTTTACAAAAGGCATGTCACAAAGCGCTAAACACAAGAGGCCCAATGAGCAACAGGGGCAAGGAAAAACTCCCTCGCAGCGTTTTTTGTTTTTACTTGTTATGGTAGAGGAAGAAACCTTGGGCAGTTCCGACGGCTCAAGGGGCTAACCCAACTGCCTAGGGCAGGTTTTCAGTCTCTTAGATGGTGAGTAGTCCACTATTATTCCATTAGATACATATTACAAGAAAATTTTGGTAAATAAAGTACAGTAATATAGGAGTCCCATTAGAATCCCAGGATATAGTCCCATGTCATTAGGCGCAGTCAAGCCAGGGGCCAGCTAGAGGCTGTAACAATCATGTCAGGGTCATCTGTGAAGCTGAAGGCAGACCGCCCAGGAAGCCAGAGATGCAGGATCAGGCAGTGGAGGGCAGGGGTGACCCTCAGCAGGGAGGCAGTGGCATGGACAGTGGAGTGGGTTGAGGACCATTCAGGAGTGCCGCCGGATCACGTTGGAAGAAGGTCCCAGGAGAACCCAGGAGGTGCAGGCGCAGGCAGTGGAAGGCAGTGATGACTCACGGCAGGGTGGTAAAGGCATGGAAAATCAGAGAGGAGATGAGTTAGAACAGTCTCCATCAGATTTCAGAGAATGTGAGTTATATTGCATGTGAAACCATATACAGATGTTGGCTAAGTGAAGAGAGAGAAGTAAGTGGAGAGGAAGAAAGACAGAGTGAAAATTGTACGGCTTAACAGATGGGTGGATTGTGGCGGCATTAAACTATAGCAGCATAACTAAGGTATGATGTATAACAAGCCAACACCACCAAAGGAAATGGTCAGTGGCCACCAAGCCCTGGACAGGAGCTTACAGCAGAGGCAGTCCTTTCCAATAAAACCCTGAGGAGATGTGGCTTACCATACACCATCCCTAACTAAAGGGGTCAGTAAATAGAAAGGTTTTGAGTCTAGACTTAAAGGTGTTGAGAGTGTCCGCTTGACGAATGTTAGAAGGGAGTTTGTTCCACAGGACAGGCGCACGATGGCAGAAAGCTCTTCCGCCCATTGTTGATTTTGATATTCTAGGAATTACTAGGAGACCAGCATTCTGTGACCTTAGGGGTCTAGAAGGGTGGTAGGGAACAAGTAAGTCTTTAATATATGCTGGAGCAAGGCCATTAAGGGCTTTATATGTTAGGAGAAGTATTTTAAAATCAATTCGGCTTTTAACAGGAAGCCAATGTAAGGAAGCAAGGACAGGTGTGATATGTTCATATTTTTTTGTCCTTGTGAGTGCTCGTGCTGCAGCATTTTGTATTAGTTGAAGGTTTTTGATGCAGCTAGTACCACATCCAGAGAACAGTGCATTGCAATAGTCAAGTCTGGAGGTAACAAATGCATGTATTAGTTTTTCTGCATCCTCAAAAGAAAGGAATTTTCTGACCTTAGCAATGTTGCGTAAATGAAAGAATGAGGTTTTGGAGATATGCTTTACATGACTATTTAAAGAGAGGTCTTGATCAATATACACCCCAAGGTTCTTGACCTTTGTGTTAGGTGTGAGTGAAAGGTCACTAAGTAAGCTCTGATGATGGGGTAAAGTGTTGGTCAGGTTTTTAGGGCCAATCAACATGACTTCAGTCTTATCAGAGTTTAAGCAAAGGAAATTATTAGTCATCCAGTTTTTGATGTCACTGAGGCAGGCAACAAGTTTTGTTACTGGCGTACAATCATTAGGCTTCATTGAAAGGTATAGTTGGGTATCATCTGCGTAAGGGTGGAAGGTAATGCCATGTTTTCTAATAACAGATCCCAAAGGTAGCATGTAAAGGGAGAATAGCAGAGGTCCCAGTACTGATCCTTGGGGCACACCATACTTGACTTCAGTGTGGCATGATGCTTCATTATGTGCATGTACAAACTGGTAACGTCCAGTAAGGTATGACCTGAGCCAGGCTAATGCAGAATCTTTGATGCCAATCATATGCTCAAGTCTATGTAGTAGGATGCTGTGATCAATAGTGTCGAAAGCAGCACTTAGATCCAGTAGGATTAATAATGAAATGCATCCATTATCAGATGAGATAAGGAGATCATTGTAGACCTTTACTAGGGCTGATTCTGTGCTATGGTATGCTCTAAAGCCAGATTGATAGGTTTCCTGAATGTTATTTGCGTCCAAGAAAGTACGAATTTGCTTAGACACTATTTTTTCAAGAATCTTTGATATAAATGGGAGGTTGGATATAGGTCGGTAGTTAGCCAGGACATCAGGGTCAAGGTTGGGCTTTTTGATTAAAGGCTTAATGACAGATGTCTTGAAAAGTTTGGGAACATGTCCTGCTGCAAGAGAGTGATTTATAATATTAAGTATCGGCTCAGCTAGGCTAGGGAGAGTAGCCTTAAGGAGATCAGTAGGAATTGGATCCAGTAGACAAGTAGAGGCCTTACTTGATGAGATCAGCTTGATAATTTCAGATATACTGGCAGGTGTAAACGAGTCCAGGTAAGAGGAATTTGGGATTGTTTTTATTATCATTTATAAGTGAGGAGTAGTATTCTGTTTTTGCATTATTAAGTGCTTTCTTATAGTCTTTTAGGCTGTCTTTCCATGCAAGATGGAACACTTCAAGTTTGGTGGCATACCATTTTCTCTCAAGTTTACGTGCAGCTTGCTTCATTGAGCGTGTCTGTGCTGTATACCATGGGGCAATTTTGTCTTGTTTTCTAATTTTCTTTTTAAGTGGCGCAATGGAATTTAATGTAGTGTAAAGTGCATCTATAACATTATCAGTTAATTGATCAACTTGAGTAGGGCTGGGAGGAGGGCCTTTTAATGTGTATTGTGTCATTAAGGGTTCAAGAAGAGAAGGAATTTTATCTATGAAGTCGCTTGTGGCTTGGGAGGTTATTCGTCTAGTGTGGTAGCAAATAGAGTTAGGGGCTGTAGAATCTATTGTAGTCTTTAGAGTTATTAGGGAATGGTCAGTTAGTGAAGGACATTGAGGTAGGATAGCAAGTTGTTCTATTTGTGCACCATATGTTAGAACAAGGTCAATAGTATGACTACCTTTATGTGTGGGTGCATTAACATGTTGGAAAAAGCCAATGTGTTCAATTAAGGATTGGAACGCTGATGCCAGGCTATTATTTACATCATCGACGTGGATGTTGAAATCGCCCAACACTATAATATTATCAGTTTTAATGACTAGTGAGGAAAGAAATTCTGAGAATTCAGTCATAAAGTCAGAATAGGGGCCTGGGGGTCTATATAACGTTACAATCGTTAAGGGTATATTAGGTCTAGATGTTTTGTCAGGTTGCATAAGATTGAGAACAAGGACCTCAAAAGATTTAAATTTATATTCAAATTTGGGAGCCATAGTAAGGTTGGAGTTATAAATTGTGGCAACACCACCGCCACGACCATTGTGTCGAGGTATGTGGTAATTAAAGTGACTTGGAGGAGTAGCCTCATTAAGTGGAAGGTATTCGTCCGGTTTTAGCCACGTTTCGGTTAGGCAAAGTATGTCAATTTCATTATCGGTAATAAGCTCATTTATTAGGGCGGTCTTTGAGGAGAGGGAACGAATATTTAGTAATCCGAATTTCATTTGTGATTTCTGATCACGTTTATTTGTTTCTGGTTTTATAAATATGAGGTTGCTACTGTTTACTCCCTTAACTGGTTGTTTTGCGATTTGTTTGGTCGCGGACACTCTCCCTAACTGCCTGCTGGGTTGACGGTGAGGCGGCAGAGATCTGTGTAAGACAGTAATTCTGCTACCTGGACCAACTCTGGTATGTCAGGAACACGCCGAGTTTAAGTGCCGGTCAATGTTCCTAGAAAGGAGCTCAGCACCCATCCTCGAAGGATGAATGCCATCTCGATTCAAAAGTCCAGGTTTTCCCCAGAAAGAACTAAAGTTATCAATGAAGCCCACATTGTTATCGGCACACCAGCCCGACAGCCATTGGTTGAGTGAAAAAATTCTGCTGAAAATTTCTTCACCGCGTTTAATAGGTATGGGACCAGAGAAAGTTACTGAGTCTGACATCGTTTGTGCCAACCTGCACAATGAAATAAAGCTTGTTTTAGTAATCTCCGACTGTCTTAACCGGACATCGTTAGTGCCAGTGTGGATGACTATCCTAGGGTATTTTACACTTCGTTTAGCCAATAGCACTTTCAAATAGGCTTCGATGTCACTCGCTCTAGCCCCAGAGATTGAAGTGACTATGGCCGATGGTGTCGCTAGCTTCACGTTTCGTACTGTAGAAGCACCAATTACCAGAGTTTTATTTTGGTTGGGAGGATTACTTAAAGGGGAGAATCGGTTTGAAACTTGAAGTGGTTGGTGGTGTGCTTGGGCTTGCTTAGTTCCGCGACTAGAACGCCTCACCGTAACCCACTGTCCCTGCTGCGAAGGGGATGCCGCCGGTTGACTGGTTAGCTGGCTAGGGGGTGAGCTATCTGGTGCATCCACGTTTGCTAGGTTAATAGGGCTAGCTGATGCTAAGTTGCTGTTGTTAGCTAATACGTGGAAGCGACTTTCTAGATCTGTGATCCTCGCCTCCAAGCTGGCAAGCTGTCTACATGTATTACACGTACCATTATCACTAAAGGAGGCTTTGGAATAACTAAACATCTGACAAGCCGGACAACAGATAGGAGAGCAAGGAGGGGAATGCATAGTGCAGTGTCCAAAGTAGTTAGCACTAGCTGTGGACTATGAGTGTAGGCAGCGAGGCAATAATGATACACAGTTTAGACCGGGAATGTGTAAAATAAATCTAAGATAGTGTTAACAGTGCAGTAGTGTAGCACACAGAACACAAACGTGTGGATGAATTAAAATAAATCTATAATAATCTCGACAGTTGACTAACGTGGCACACAGCTACAAACACAAGCAGTGGGGGAAAAACTGATTTCATATCTACGACATTCACAACACAATTGTGCCACCCCTCACTCACCCTCTCCCTGCTGGCGTCCATCTTGGAGACCTGTGTAGGCGTGTGATTTTTCTATTTGCGTGACAACTCTTGGTGACAGTTCCCAATGATTTCAAAGCATCTCTTTCATACCAACTCTAGATGTCACCGATGTCTGAACATATAGGATCCGACGCCATTATGTCATTTTTGTCACAGTAAGTGTCTCTAGAGACCTTCAATGGGGGGGTTGAAGGGGGTGGGGGTGGTTGTCTCCCTGAAGGTGTCTGGAGACACTTACTCTGAAGAAAATGAAATAATGGCAAACCCCCAACCAACAGTAATTACCGGTAACATGAATTTTCTGTTGAGAATTTAAATCAATCATTTCCTCTTGGATCAAAAGAAGTATCTATCTATGTATTTATTGATCTATCTATCTGTCTATCTATACATGTCTGTCTATCTATCCATCTAGCTGTGTACCTATCTATCTATATAACTATGTATACGTGTCAGTGTGTCTGTTTGTATCTGTGTGTGTGTGTGTGTGTGTGTGTGTGTGTGGGGGGGAAGCAGGGCGTTGGATGCTGCATCGGGTCACATGGAACAATACAGCCCTCTCCTCTGGCAGCAGAACAGTAGATCTCATATCAATAGCTCCTGATCCGTTCACGCTGGCAAGAAGCAGAGGCCAATTATTTCAAAGCCACCCGGCCGCCAATGGCATTCCTGGTGCTAACGCAAGGCAATACCCTCCAAAGCTCACTTCCATATCCTGCTGCTGGTTTGTAGCCACACTTCACTTCCCTTGCCATCTTCAATATTGATTAGGGAGAGCAGTGTGTGCAACGCCCCAACAACCCTCCCCTCCACCCCCAACATCACCACCACCTTTTCTCCCCTCCTTCTTAGTGTTGGGCCTAACAAGGTGAAAAAATAATAATGTGTGGCTGTTGAAGTGATCTGGTGAGGGTTGGTTCTCTTTTCTGACCTTAGCTACCTATTAGTATTCCTTTGAACAAGATCATCCAATTTACGAGCCTTCAGGGGATTGTAAGGGATCTCTTTTTTTTCTCTCTCTTTCTTTCTCTCTCTCTCTATATTCCTCTTCAACTTTTTTCTCTTCTTTTTTTCGTTGTGTTCCTTAAGCCAGTAAGGCTTTCAGTGGGAACATGGTGATATGTGAGAGAGGGGGGAGAGGGTTGTGTGTGTGTGTGTGTGTGTGTGTGTGTGTGTGTGAAAGAGAGAGAGAGAGAGAAAGAGTAAGAGAGAAAAAAAAATGTGACCTTTCCATAATCCTGGGTATGATGCTGAGAGATCCTTAGTGTAGTGGTTTACCTAGCCATGAGAGTGGAACTCCAATGGATTGATTTAAGGAGGCAGGGGGACAAAAGGAAGAATTCAAAGCTTTAGTGCTAAGCTCACGCTGAGGGGATGTTTTACTCACCACAGGGGACTCTCCAAAAAACTTTCTCGCACTCCGGCTAAGGGTCTTAGGTGACAAGACGAGGAAATAGACAGACTTCCAAAAGGCAATCGGTGACCTAAGCTGCATGGATTGACACACACATTCTATTTATTTATTTATTTATTTATTTATTTATTTATTTATTGGGGGGAGTGGGGGGTGGGTGGGTCTTTATACAAATCTGCCATGTACCACTACTCCCTTCCTCTGCATCTCCTCTCCCTTCCTCTCTTGCTCTGTAAGCAAGCGCAACAGAAAAATAACAGATAGGTGGAACTTTCAAAGCGTTTTTGACAAAGCCACAGGGCAACAAACATTATAATACATTATAATATTTGTACATTGTACACTGTACATTATAATAAAACACTAATTAGTGGACATCCCTTCACAGTGGCTGCTTAATGAGACTGATATCTTGTGGGGGGACATTTTAATACAGGAATAAACCAGAGCAATAAATGTTAGCAATTTGGCCGTCATTACAATATGACAAGCAGCAAGGGACACTGGGATTGTGTTCATTAAATCAAACTGCATTTCATCACTAGCAATGCCATTGTCGGTTCAAAAGATATTGTTGGTTTTCCGTGTATTATAGCTTGCACCAAATGTGTGCAGGGTAACACAGCTTTAGCTATACTACTATATTACAGTCATTACCAACTGGGAGTGGCCACGAGACTCACGTAAAACATGAGTCACGGCATTACGTGATGTGTCAGTTCAGCTGCCGCCGCTAAGAGGCAGCACAAGACCTCTCTAATGATTGCACAACATTCGGAGAGTCAAGCGGAGCAAGAGACGTTAGTTTACTTCCGTGTTCTATTTTTGCAATATGCAGTTTGGTCTGATATGGTTAAATTTTTATGCTAGAATTACTTTACAATTTTGGACCCTATGGCTTCACAATCAGCCTGCGCCAAGTAGCAAATTCCCAGCTTTATTAGGAATTATAACACAAAATAGCTTACCGAGACATCATTTCCAAAGAGAGACACAGAAAACACGACTGTTCCTTGCCCACAAACACACATGAAAAACGTTATATAATAATATATATACTGTAAATATAATATAATAATAAAATGTTAATTTGTGTTCTATTTTCGCAATATGCAATATAGACCTAAATGTGCCGAATGCGGTTTGCCCTCTGCTCATATTGCGTTCAGTAATGCTGCTCCGGGCCAGCGGCATTTTTTATTTTTATTGTAAGACAGGCATTTTTTTATTCTAAGTTCTAAATGAGCACGTAGTTCATTTGTTGAGAGGCGCGTTGTAGCAGAATTGTATACCGAGTGACTGGAAGCCACGGCGGGCAACTCACAGGGCAAGCAACTCTTACCCTGTCCCATTTTGTTCGCAACAACTACACATTGCAACATTTGCCTGCTTTTTGCCCTCCCATCCAATTGTAGCTATTCTCACAAACGTGGATATTTTAATTTACTGAGACAAAAGGCACAGTAGGCCTACTAGGCTATATGTTCACAGCGAATGAACAATGGAATCATTACCGGACTCCCGTTACTACCGGACTCCCGATTATATTTTCATATTTCTAGTTGGTTTCATGCTTTTTACTGACAATATGTGACAAAGACCCCTTTTAGTCAATGCTGCAGTTCTCATAATATTTAAGTAGTTATTAAACAATCTTTGTTGCAGGCAAATTCACGTTGAGCTGACCCCAGAATTACTGTATTACCGGACTCCCTTTAAACAAGCTTGGCTGCCGTCGTCCTTTGATTAGGCTATATCTTCATATTTTAAGTTGCTTTCATGCTTTATACTGAGGAAAATGTCTATACGTGATCATATTGAAATACTGGAACAAAATAGTCAAGTAAAGGGCACAAACAGGTTTCAAATTGAACACTAATGGATGGCGATCGATGAGGAGGGATGGAAATTATTTGTTATAGTCAGTGCTTGAAGTGGTCCGAACTTCAGTATTTTCGTGTTTTGCGTTCCGCCACTTTTTTCTGCGTCCCGGCAGTGCTTGAAGTGGGCCGGAGCGCAGCAGAACGCAGTTCCTTACTTCAGTATTTTAGTCTTTTGGGTTGCACCATTTAATTCTGCATTCCGGTTGGCCTACTTTGCTGAAACTGGTCCGACACAGCGACAGTGGCCCGAGAATAGACAATATCACAAGACCGATAAAAGACTTTTTACCTTTACTACTAAGTTGACCAAAGCTTTACTTTCATATTTGTGTTTAGAAAGACCCATTGACCAAGGTCTGAAACTATGGTGACAAGAGGATTTGATCTTATCAGAGGGGTTTGATTACAGTGAATTGAATCATTTGATTTCAGCTTCTACACAGATCCGCAGTTCTTGATTGGTAAGCCCTAATTTAAGCCCTAACTTTGCTTAAAAGATAGGCTATTGAGGTAGGATTTTGTTGTTTTGCCAGTTGTAGAATCAAATGACTGTGTTCCCACACAGGAGAAAAATAGACCAAAGTGTTTGAGCTGGAAGAAAAAAGGAGAGCTGACTCTAATAGACAGAGGGAGATGAGATGGGGTACACTTTGACAAAGCTGGCTGCTGGATGACTGGACAGGACGGTGAAGTGGCGGGATTGGTAGGCTGATTATTTGACTTCGGCCTGCACTGCTGCCGCATACGGCTGATGGCGAAGAAGCGCAGTGAGAAATAGGAGACCTTCCCAAATGGACACACAGGACATCACATCTTCTGATTACAATTGATTTTTCTTCCTTTTCAAGGTTCAATTATCAGAGTATACGGTCAATAGCAGCTTAATTGCACCCTTCTTTAGAAGGAACCCATTATGAATTAGTCCACCTAGCCTGTTTCCCACATCTACTGGGATTGTGTGATAATTGCCCGACTAATTAGATTTAATTAAAAAATAATGGTGCTCTTCAGAGATGTACTCACAGTCAAAAGAACAATCAACTTGATTTTATCTTTGGGTTTATGTGATAAAGATAGAGATCAGAATTTTAATTAGATGCCAATGTGATTGAAAACAGCACAAATCTCTATCTCTGTTTTTCTATTATATATGTAGTGGACAAATTTACGTCATTGTTTTATAAATGACAAAAAGAAAGATGTTTTTTTTTTTGTTTTTATCATTTATAAAACACTGACATAAATTTTACCACATTGATAGTCACAGGATATCAGTCACAGTGTCAGTAGTAGTAGTAGAGGTGGTGTTACTAGTAGTGTTAGAGTGAAGTGCTTCTCAATAAAACACTACTGTAGTACATTAGCTAGTGCCCAGCATGCCAATGGAGGTCCAATGCACCACGCAGGCCTTTATATGAGCTAGGGCTGGAAGTGCACTGGACGACCACAGGGAAGGAAGGGGGTCTCTAGTATGGTATTTTTTATGTAATATAATATGTTAGCTATTATATTATTAACTGTTTTTTACACACACACACACACACACACACACACAGACTCTTGTCTCATCCCCCACCTCCTCTCCATCACACCCAGCTGTTTCCAAAAACAACCCTCCAACTGGAGCACTTACTCTCCTGCCCACCACCCCTTCTCAGAAAAAAACACACACACACAGTGTGGTGGTGGACGGGGTGGGTGGGTGGGTTGTTGGGGGGTGTGGGGGGGGGGGGGGGGGGGGGTGGTGGTTGGTGGTTCCAATCCTCCATCCCGCTTGGCTTAATTAATCAGCTGGAGAATGTCACTGTTGATCTCCCCTGTGCCTCTCCTCAGCTACGCTGTGAACTCTGTACGAGCTGGGCCCCCTCAAACTGCCCACCGAGTGAACAAACACACACACACACACACACACACACACATTGTGTCTCAACTCTCTTTCTCTCTTCCATACACACAAACATAGACCTTTTCCAGTGCCGCTGCCTTTTTCCAGTGTCTTGTGTGTGCTGGAGGGGGGAGAGGGGGTCTGTTAGATGGGGAAGTGGATGCTCGTTCCAAGTGAATCCACAACCGTTCAGTGGCCCATGGCGAGGCCTGTCCTTCATAGGCTCAGTTGAGGTCTTCCATAGCCTCTAGAATTACCAGCTCCTCCATGAACCCAATTTACTACCAACTCCATGCTCCCTCTCTCTCATTCTCCCTTTTTCTCTTTCTCTCTTCCACTCTCTCTCTTTCTTTCTTACTTGTTCATACTCTCCATTTTCTTACCATTTTTTTATTCTGTCTGTTTTCATGCCCAAGACCTCTCACAAGGGGCCTTTTTCAGTGGTGCAAAACACTCAATAAAATAAATAAAGATCACATGCATTATTGATGCTGCCAGCTGTAACACATTTAGAAAAGGGGTGAAGAAAGCAATAGAGTAGGACAAAATAAGAAAGAAAAAAAGAGAAGAAACATTGGACAACATTCTAGCTCCTGATGATATGTATGTGTGTGTGTGTGTGTGTGTGTGTGTGGATGGGGTGTGGGGGCTGGGGAGTGTCACAAAATAAATATATAAGTGAATGAATGCAGGAGCGAGCGAGTGAGAGACAGGAGAAGACGAGAGGCACAGCATGAAATTTTTATGGCAAGGCATTATTTTGCTGCGGTTAGCTGGACGACTGTGAATTCTTTGAAGCCATTTCTTCCCTCAGTCTCGGACCAGCTAACAGGGAAGGTTTCTCCGGAGCTGCTCAGCCAGTGTTGCCCCGATGCCCTTCTTTTGGCTTCAGCCCCCAAATATATGTTTGAGGCAACTAAAAATAAAGCGAAATAAAGTGTGTCAACTGAGGTCTATTCGTTTTGATCATTCTTTGACATCAGCTGGACAAGAGAGGACGAAGAAGCCTAGTTCAGAAATAAGGACTCTAGATAACACATCTACTCTCCGGAGAGGATCTAGAGAGAGGAATAAGAAACCCAGTTCAATAAGGACCCTAAATCACACATCTACGCTCCGGCGTTCACTAATAAGAACTTGATTTTTTTTCACTTAATAACAACATTAGCCATTATTATAAAACAGTATCTGAAAATAGAAGTCAGCGTGAGACTGTATTGTGGGTTCAAAAAACTACTATTATGTATTGATAGCCCACCATTATTGGTTGTCTGGCTCAGGTTTTTATTCCAGCAGGTGTGCTTTAAATTGTTTGTCTCCTGGAGCTGTTGACATTTGAAACATCCTCTCATCCCATGTGCCTTGTGTTGCTCCCCCCCCCCCCCCCCCCAAAAAAAAAATAAAAAATGGTTATTTTCAAAAAACACTGAAACATATTTTTTTTCTGTTGTGTTTACATTCTATAACATTGGGATTTTGGTGTGCAGTGTTTGAATTGTAGGCTTGAGTTCAACCTTTTTTATTTGACTGGTTAGCCTTAGAAAATGCTATGGTATCACGGATATTAGTGGAGCATTCCGGTGGTTTAATTTTTTCTATTCTACATTAGGCTATAGTGAAACAGTATGTATTGACCTACGCATTACTGAAAACAGTGTTTCACAGTTCCTCTAAGTATTCTCTCATTAAAAATATTCTCACATGTAAAAAATATTTTCTTCAATATGTCCTTCATTTCTTCACCCTTTGCTTCCTTTTATCAGCTATAACTAAGAGAAAAACATCATGTTGTTAGCGAGGGGTACTGACACAGCACAGTGAAAGAGGTTTAGGTGGGCTGTTATTACCTCCAGTAAAGGCAATGGTGGTGGTTTTCAAATGATTTCTTTTCGGTCTGTAGCGCTGTTTTTTTTTCTTTCTAGATGTGAATAATTAATTGACAGATGCTTGCGGAAACATCCTAAGGGATATAAGTGTTTATCTCTCAGACTCGTCTCATGCAATCAAATATATCAAAAGGTATAGATTAATATCCTTATGTTTTTGATTTCTGTTCTTGAATTATTGAACAGACTGTAGACTGTAATTGCACCACAAGCTCCAATATCAGAATGGCCAAAAACATTGATAGATTTTAACAGGTAATAAAATCTTTTTTTTTTTTATTAATCATAGAAGCTCTCTCTCTCTCTCTTTGTCCTTGCGAGGCTGAAAAAGCAAAGAGAGATATCTTTCTCTGTGCTGCAGGTTATTTGAACTTGAGAGTGATCCCTCTCTGTTCCACCACCACTCATTTGCTTAAAGCTCGCTCTAGTGCCAAAATGCATTTGCTGAGCGGCTTTTGCTCCGGCACAGCGCACGCTGGGAGAAAAAAAAAATCTAATCTGTCACTTTCCTCAGGGTACTAGCAGGGGACAGCAAACCCCCCCCCCCCCCCCACACACACACCCACTCCTTTCACTCAGCCTCTTTGGCCTCTGTGCAGTAGTTGCATGAAACACACACACCTCACACTTCAAACCTGCAAAACATCACCAACATCAAGTTTCTAGTGAGCGCCTGTACTCCAGTCCGGCATCCAAAATGTACCACACCCAGATACTGCATAGCACACACAGATACTATATAGCACACAGATAATGTATGACACACACAGATAAAGCACACACAGATACTATATAGCACACAAAGATAGTAATAGCATGGAAACGCTAGCATGAACAACATGCAGCTTCCTCTAACGCGGCATAGAGGTGTTGTTTATGGTGACTAAGTCCTGGGACAATTTTATCCAAAATAGAAAAGTAAATGTGACATTGTGCTCCAACCACTCTCAGTCTCAGTGTTGGCTACCAATTTACTATGTGGTCTATACGCTATAGCAAACTTTTTGTGTTGTTTTTTTTTTCTCTACCAATAGCCCTCCGTAAGGCTCAACAGGGCTAAGAAGTGACATCAAACTTCGCCTTAAATGTTGGCACACTAAAGGAAACCTACTGTATGTATACATGCATTAGGCTGGTACAGCATTATTAGGTTGCATTATTCAGAATTCACAAACTTCTCTGCTGTCAGTAAACTAGCAATCTAACACAGCCTTGACACTGTGATCTATTATCATTGGAAAAGTCTCAAGAAGCCATAAATACTGTACAAAAAAGCTTTAATACCTTTCCTGGCTGTCAGCAGTGTAAACACATGATGGATGGCGGCTGTCAGATTCAGGGCAGGGTTGGGTGGGGAACGTGGGGAGGTGTACGGAAACCAAGGCCCTTCTGGTGTACAGTGGCGCAAATGACCTGTGATTGATCCATCATGTCCTCTGAGTGTGTCTGTGTATGTATGTAGGTTTGTGTTTGTGTGAATGTGCAGAAGAGTGTGTGTGTGTGTGTCTGTGTGTGTGTGCGTGAAGGAGTGTGGTGGTGGAGGTAAGGGCAGGGCACTAGCCAAGGAAGATAGTTCCACATGAGTAACAACAGCAGCCCAGCAATAGTTAATGTTATAGTGTCGATGTAAAGGTGTGTGTGTTTATGAGTGTTTGTGTGTCTGTGAGTGTTGTGAGCATGCATATAGATTTATGCACATGTGTGTTTTTGTGTGTGTGTGTGTGTGTGTGTGGTCAGCCATGCTTAGTTAAGCACTCACACAACAGCACAGTAGTAGTTACCCATGCTAAGGTAAGTGGTCAGCCCGAGGCATTAGTTTTCCTCTGCTAAAAAAAAGTGTCAAAAACACTCGTTTTGTCAAGCAAAAAAACACTAGTATCAGCGAGGCCACACTTGTCTTTGGCTTGTAAGGGAAACACTTAGCCATAACACCTCATTTGCTTATACATGCTTTTTTCAGAAAAATTAACCAGAAAAAGTGCCCTCAATTTTGAGGTGATGTCCAGAAGTGATGTTTTCATTAGGAAGGCTAACGAGAGCCTGCGGGTAGTAGAAATAATGCATCTAAAATGCTCTGTGTGCTAGCTTTTGGTGCAATATAAGCATACAGTAAATACGGTCGATGAATATGACTTAGTGTGAGGATGAGCAACAGGGAGAGAAAGAGAGTGAGCTTTGCAGAACAGTGGTTGGTTGTGGGATGTGTGTGTGTGTGTGTGGAAGTGGGTGGGGGGGATTTCATTTTTCTTTATAAAATTGCATACAGTGCTCAGAAATTAGGAATTATATTACCACAGTGAGAGTGAGCGTTGAGCAATAACACTGTGACTGAGTCAGGAGATGTTGCTGTTCTTTTTTTTCTTCTACTTCCATCTTCCGCCAACACCTCTTCCTCCACCTCCTCTGACTCCTTCGTCTGACTCCTATTCTTTTAAAATGTAAACTCTTTCCCCCTGCCTCCCTTTCAATCCACACTGGGGATGTCTCGGACTGTTCCAGAAAGAAAAGCAGCATCAGCAAATATCAGGGAGCCAAGTCAGCCAGGGAGTTTCCTTTTGCCTCGCTTTCTCGCTTTACATACAAATTGCTGTCAAAATAAAATTGCCTATTTTGAATGCCGTGGGAAATATTCCAAGAGCAACGCAAAATAAATAATAAAATAAATACGTCGTCACCAAGGTCGTTCTCCGGGGCAGGAGAAAATAGCGAGGAAAATGAGATACTTAATGTATTTCAAATCGCGTGACACTTGCAGTAAGCTTCCCACAGAGAATATATGGATGTGGACATTTTTTTTCACACACATAAATATTACATTAACATATATTTTAAAAAGAGAGATACTGTATGTTGAAAGTCTCATATAGCACAAAAGGCTTAAGATTTATGAAAGGCTGCATTACATCCCAACCACTTCAGAAGCACAAACACAAGATACAGAGCCAATACACAGCTCCAGCGGAGTGACAGTGGCAGAAGATCCCCCTGACATCAGTGACAGGGCACATTAAACTGCTGCCCCCCCCCCCAGCTGCAGGTTAACGGCTGTGCGTATATCCACACAACATAACCTTTTAAAGGGTGACGGGGGTCAAATGAATCTGTGATCTGAATGTTGCATGTGACCTGAGGTGTGGCTGAGGCACAGGCTCTGCTACAGACTGCAAGAGCCTCAGATGATCGTGTTGTTTATATGGTTTATCCTGTCATGTTTGCTGGTGTGAGCTGCACGGAAAACTATGCTCTTGAGTACAATTGAGACTAAAATATATAGCATTTCAGCCAAGGAGTGTAGCTGTCACATGTAAGGCAACAGACCAGAGTACAAGTACCTCGAGCAATAGCCCTATTGTTAGAGGTCACCTAGTGGTTTTGATAAGAAAAAGAATAGGGATATTTTTGGTACAACATCGACAAAATAGCAAGATGGAAACTAACACTAACTGAATGAGGCCAAGGAAAAAGAAACTAGTTATGATGCAGCTGCTTGGTTGCCTAGAGAAGGAAGTCCCATTGATGCTGTGTAATTGCTTAGCACCATAAAGGGATGTACAGCACTTATGGGAACAAAATTATGCTTATCTCAAGCAAGTCATTACTTTCAAGCTCACTGTAATCCAAAGTAATTTGAAGGGTCAACAAATCTCAGTGCAAAACCACACATGCATTTGTCGCTAGCAGACACTTAGGGAGAAGAAAGATTTGAGCCAAATAAAAGCATCATTTATCAGGCAGGATTAAAAGGCCTGGGCAAAGACGTGAAATCTGCTTGATAAATCGACAAGGAGGATCATTTGGCTGCGCCGTGAAAGAATGGCGCTAGCATATTTCAAGCCATTAGGGGCAGAAGTTAGCTTTGCTACACTGGCAATTTATCACAAGTCTTTAGCTAGTATGTAGAAGAAGCTTCTAAATGTGAATGTCGGCAAGTAAGTGTGATGTGTGTGTGCGTGTGTATGTGCATGAGACAGAGTGTGTTTGTGTGAGAGAGAGAAAGACAGAGAGGGAGAGAACAGAATCAAAGAACAAATGTTTTATTTTCATTAAAGTGGTGGGTAGACTGCCAAAGGGCCTTTGTGCATTGATGGTGGAAGTGTGTGTGTGTGTGTATGTGTGGTGGGTGGTTGTGGGAGGTGTTTGTTGGAATAGGTCTTTTCTCCTGTGACAAATAGTGCAGCAGCCTGGGCCCACTTCTCCTTTCATGGGTGAGTATGCATCACAAGAAAAATAATATCAATAACGGATATTTATCCTTATTTGGCCTCCTATGTGTAATGCCTTTCCCCTAGTGTGGACCATCCAGTGTTATCATTATTGATGACCTTAGAAAACACCCAGGTTTGTGAAACTCAATAGATTTTATTTAAGGGTGGTTAGTAACTTTCTGATAGTTGGATAAAGACCTAAACATGGAAATAATGTCGGCCTTTACTTGCTCTTAGTCTTATTCAACCCGTGGCATCTAAAAGCATAATAGGCAACATTTAATACTGTTGTTTAGGTTTTACCTGCCCCATAGCCCCCTTTATGCCTAAATGGCTCATTATGGGAATTTATGGCATTTATGAGAAACAAATCACACGTTTTTTTTATGACATAAATGTTATCAGCAAAGGCAAGATGATGGATGTCTCAATGGGAGATCAATGATCAATATATGAAAATATGTGATCACACTTAAGAAAGTAAAATGAAATCTCATTTTGAATTTCAATCGTTAACAGGTGTGTGGGATTCCCATCATTGGCCAGTGTGATTTTTTAAGCCCAGTGGAGCTCAGATCAAACTGTCTTGTACTCTTTACTGATAAAAGGAAATGCTCCACCTTTTTTTTTTTTTTTTTTACCTAAGATCACTTACTCATTGACTAAATCAGAGAGTTTTAGAAAAAGAGTAAAAAAAAAAGGATAGGAAGAGTGAGAGAGAACTGGTTCTAATTATTTAACTCCCATTTCTCCAGCATGTACGATCCAACAGCTTATGAACTTCCATCCGTTCTCTGAAAATACGTGTGTGTCTTTCTGCTCTGGTCCCCTTTGAAGTGCTTTCTTGCCTCAGGGTCATGTTTAGGTAGTAAAAATGACTGCAATTTGAGTGAATGCATGTTTGAGACAAACACTTCTTTCAAAGTGCCCGAGGCCCTCTCTAAAACAGAATATCTTCATCTTGCAGGACTTATGAGGAAGACAGGCTCTGACAGTGGATGAAGGAATATGTGTGTGTGTGTGTGTGTGTCTGCTTGCCTCTTCGTTTCAGGTTTAGCTACATGCTGCTTAACTACAGTAGCTCTTGTCAGATACGTGAGGTTGTAGACAGTGAACTTTGAGGGCAAAGAGAACAAATCTTCGTATTTGTATTATTTTAAAAAGCCTATCAAGGCTCTCCTGCATAAACCAGAAATCACCCTGAGCCTTATTTGTAGAGGCAAAATTTTTGACTTTTGGCTGTAAACAGTGATAAACTAATTATTAATAATGCTTATTGCATTATGTCTTTGGTTGCCTTGCTATGGCTGACCTTGAACTCCTGTGGTCTACTGCTGTACACAGATGGTAACACTACATCCAACAGCACACATTCCTACAGGCTATTCCTCACCACACAGGTCCTTGTGTCATACTCCAAAGCCAAGTATATGTGATTATATGGAGCGCTGTCTCTTAAAGAATTAGTCAGGGATCAATCATCCCACAGCTCTGTTGTTGGTGGTCACCGAACGCTGGCGGTAAAAGGACAAGAAAACATGCCCACATCGATGTTCAATGTTTGCGATAGTATTGTTTTATTAGCCTGCAGTAGATAAAATCCCCTCATTCTTCCTCCAGCTGACAGCACTCAGTGTATGTGTTTAACTTAAGCCTCCTCCTTTGCTCACTGGTGCCGCAGCATTTTCTGCAGAAGTGGCTGAGATACAACGCTTCAGGGCTACTGTGACGCACTTTAACATAGATAATGACACAAGCAAACGTCACCTGAAAGCTAAGACAAGGAAATATGACGAAGGTTGTGTAGCACCTGGCCTCACTGTGACGACAGTGGGAGATGAGGAAAGACTGGTGTGTTTACTGTGTCTAAAAATGTTGGCAACGAACAGCATGATGCCAAATAAATGAAGGCGTCACACCCCAATCAAGGCATTACACCCCAATCACGCTGATAAGCTGATTTTCGTTCTGAAAACGTTCTGAATATTGCTAACAATCATCCCGCTTTGTTGGGGCTCAACATTTTTTTTTTCTTCCTAGGGTGTGCCTAACTGAAAATAATTGAGAAGCGCTGAACTAGACACATCTCAGACCCCTCCAAGAATCACTGAGATCATTTAAAAGAGTCCATGGTGCACTCAAACAAACATCACAGCCTCGGCAAAAGGTAAACTTCTGACGTCTGCAGTCAACCCCATCTCATTGTGTGAAACTTGTTAATGCCTTAGCAAACAACCCCAACAGACACAGGGGAAAGAAGTGTTGGATTTAAACTAGTTGTGGATATTAAAGGATGTATTTGCATCTATTTCAACCATTTGCCGTTCTAACCTTGGGGGTTTGTTTGTCAAGCGGGAGAGCACTGCTTTTGTGTGGATAAAATGGCAATGAAAAGCAACTGTCAAAAGAAGGGCTTACCCATAGGGCAACTTTCAGTGAGCATCTATCTTGTTAGTACATATGTGTTGAATTACAATGAATCATCCAAGCAGACAAACTAGATCAGGCATAAAAGCATGAATTATAATGTATGTGGGGATTCCATTTGATCGTCTATAATTAGAGCACTAACATGCCCCATAAGGGTTTGATGCGGAGAACAAATATATACTGCAGCTCAAGGTCAGACACATTAAATAACCTTTTAGCATTTCAGAAATGGTACATTGCCTAGGGGAGACTGTCTTTCTGTCTGTCTATCTGTGTATGTTATTAAACTGATAAATTTAATTAATGACCCTTGTACATACAATGCATACACAACACAGATTTGCTGCTTAATAAACAATTGATGGATTGTTGGAGTTGGTGCAGTAATACCATTACTCATGGACTCAGGACACTTACAACTTATAAAAGCCCTTACACCTTTCTATGAACCCTGTATTCATACAACAATTTATTACCTGGAAAAAAATATTACTGTTTTCTTATTGGATTACAGTGTTCATTGTTCCCAGATACCTGGACACCTATGTGGTATATCTAGTAAAAAGACATTTTTGCTCTTTAGAAATGGTATTTATAAATCACCAGCAAGATAGAAGGATACTAAGACTGATATTATTCCCAGATTCACATTCTGTTTTAGGGTCATGTTCCTCCAAGGTGTACGCCTATACACGTTTAACTCTACTCTTCTACTTTTAAGATGAATAAAAGTTTTATTGACTTATTTTATTGACTTATTAACTTTCATATGTCAATTTTGAATAGGCATACTTTGATATCCTATTAAGACAAACAGAGAAAAATAGAATCTGATCTTAGGGATCTTCAGATAAATGACTGTCTGAGAATTCTTGGCAGACGGTCCATTATAAACTCTTTAAAAAGCAATATTAAAACAAGCATTGGATAATTGAGAAATCTGGACCATACACAAAAAAATAATGGATTGATACTATGTACACCCTGATTGTCACTTTGGCAAGATGTTAATGATTATTGATTGGCTGAAATGGAACTGTCAAAAAATTCAATTGCCTTTTGCAATTACGGGGCTCTTTGATATCGAAAGTGGATAAAACAAATGCGACCAGAGGCCCCTGAGAGTAAATGGTCTGGCAGAAAATAAAACTCCATGACTAGCTCTTGAGAGGACATTAACCTTGTGTCCATCTTATTGTCAACACCACACACACGCACACACACAGACTATAGCCAAGTAGACAATGCGGTTTTAACAAAGTTTGGCACCAGTTGACAGCTAAAGGGTACAAAGCAGATGTCCTGACATTTGGTCATTTTTCCAGTGGCTGCAGTCGTCTGGCAGAAATTCATACAGTATGTGTATGTGCACTTGTCGTATTTAGATTCTGACAAGAAATGAGTGGGAGAGAGAGATGGGGATGGATGGGGAAATGACCTCAGGTGTTGAGAGAGGTTTTTGAAAGGGTGTTGGGGGGGGGATTTCTATTAGAATGAATGGGAGTGTGTGTGTTGTGCGTGTGTTGGGGGGGAGGGGGGGGGGGGGG
>JAGFZM010000427.1:189759-217731 GCA_017657215.1 Limnothrissa miodon | reverse complement strand
GGAATTAATGGGAGAAATGGGTGAAAGGGGGGCTTTTGGGGAGGGGGTTGGTGGCAAGTCCACCTTGCGGTTTCTGATGAGAAAATTCAGTCTAGTTCTATAAAATACCATTCCACTTCCAAGTGTTCCAAATAGCAAACATTGCAAAGTACAGTATAATAGACCTCTGTTGAGGAAAATTAAAACAGCTGTTTCTGTTTACAATTTCTGTGTAAACCATGATAGCTAATGCTTGGTTGTCATGCCATTGATATACAACAGGTAGCCGCTTAATAAACAACATAATGTTCTTCAAGATGGTTGTTATCATGGGATAACTCCCATCACCTCATGTTGTTTCATGTTGCCCTGTTGTTTCAGGTCACCGGTACTGTTAGCAGGAAAAATAATTTGAAAGAAAAAAACAATGGTCTATAATCGTGCATATTTTTTTTTCTGGTTCTTTTTCCTACAGACAGCATTCAGTGACATTGAACCAGAGAGCTTTGGATTGACTCACACTGAACTTCTCCTTTAAATCTCAGATTTTTCAGATATGCTTTCTCTGTGCAAGTTGCTCTTTTTTTGAAGGCACGTCCTCTCCATCGTCCCAGTGGAGCAGGCAAAGCTTGGATGAAGCCCTCAGTCAGTGCCCGAGGTCCCCTCTAGTGATGGATGACCCTCAGCGAGAGACTCAGCCCTGGGCGGAACTCCCACAGATTTCATCCCACTGCTCGGAAATCCTCAGGGCAGCTTCGGCTCAAATCCATTCCGATGTTTCTGTTGAACCTCGAGTCACTCACAAGCGATAAACTGAAAGTTTTGTCTGCCCAGTTCTGTCCATGCCACAATGTTTTCAGAGGTTTTCATGTGCTTATTAAAAAACGCATACACACACAACATTTGACTTGGCTGGTAAGAATAGTATTTTATGTGCCCTCAGATGGATTTTAATCACCATATATTAGAATGCTTTGTGTGTATGTGTGTGTTCACTGTTTACATATATGTGAATGTGTGTGTGTGTGCTGTGAGTGCTTTGAGGATATCCACATCTCTGTTCCATCCACCCATGCAAACACCCATCTTTTGCCCTATTTCAAATTCACAAATTCCCATTATAAATATCGACTTGGGCTGGATGTGAGACTAGGGCTCCCTGAGGACTCTGTTGTAAGGTAAATCTACCGCTTAGAGCCGAGGAGGCTGTGAGAAGCCATAAATTAAACCCATTGCAGTGTGAAGAGGCTTTTCTCCTTCAGCGTCTCAACGTTTCACGTACAGTAGGAACCAGTTTTTGTCTGCTTCACGGACTGTTTTATTTGCTGATATCCTGCTGTAGGTAATTACTGTGACATTGTAAACACGTTCAGATCACCAAATTTGTGCATACCAAAGGAAAGTCATATCATAGGGTGTAAAAAAATGAAGGATTCACTCAAGCTAAACCTCTTTGACCTACCCCTCAATCAATCAATCTGGGGAAAGCCTGTCATAAAGGTCAGAAAGAAAGGTTCAAAGAAAGAAAGAAAGAAAGAAAAAGCAAAAAAAGGGACATCCAAAGCACCAAATAATAAAATCCCTTGAATTGCAATAATACAGTACACAGAAAAACTGCATGGTTTGCAACTTTTTCAGAAAAATTCACTGCTTTATGGAGAGAGAAAACAGATTGACAGCATGTCTTGACTTTTACAATATATACACTGTGGCCTTAAAATGTACTTCAAATAGAAACGGGCCGAATTAGAAGGGAGTTAAAAGCAGATAACAAGGCTCAACGTCTCTTCCTCCCACCCGCATACACTCCCTCACACACATATGCACAAAAAAAAGTTCTAATCTACATTGCAGGAGCGTCTCCTCTCTGTTCTTTCTGGCTTAGATGGCAGCTATTTGTTTCCCTCTCAACGCCCTGATTCCCAAGCTTGTTTATCGGAGCGTTCAAAAGTGTTTGCTTCTTTCTCAACCCTTATTAGCACTTGGCACAAAGGAATTGCTTTTTTTATATAGCGGACAAACTGAAAGTGTCGAGCCGGCCAAAACATGCCTTGGCCCTCGGTTAGTCAAACAATAGGGGAGGAGGAAAAAAGGTGTGAAAAAACAAGAGAAGGCTCTATGTATCCGTCTGTACATCGAGAACATATCCAACTGTGAAAGGAGGCAGGGACACATACAGTCTGATTCCTGGCACATGATGTTACAATGCAACACAACAGAAGGCTTGGGATAATTGGGTCTAAGCGGGCCAGGATCTCGAAGTCCAACAGGGACAGCCGACCGAGAGCTGTTTTGCGCCGTGTCATTACAACTGTGTCATCACAAAAGTTCATTTTGACTAAAAGCGCATACATCTCAAACAACCCCTTTGATAGTTACACAAAGAGTCTTTTCTGGTTGCTGGCACTAAACTCAACAAAAGCCACAGCTCGGAGCAGGTTCCCCTGATGCATGTTTGTTTTGGTAGTTGCTGCCTTAATGTGCAAAACTCTTTTCACTCCGACTCTTTAGTTGCGAGAAAGACATGGGAGACTTAACCAAACGCAGCCACTGACAGATTGTGCCTGAGAGCACAAAGGGAACCAAATCATGCCTTGTCACTCGCCTCTGCCGTACGCCGGGGCCTCTTGTACACAACTCACTCCCACAGTCTCATCAGAGAGCGGAACTACTCTCCAAGGACTCTTTGTGACAAGGCAAGAGACCAGAGGCTGCAGTGACTGATGACAGTTCCTCTTCTGCTGCCCAAATAAGTTCATGGCAGCCAAAGCAGGGGCTGCACACAAGCCCCACTCACTGGGGGCTGATTAAAGGCCGATTCATAGTCAAGGCAAGTACGCACACGTCGCTATGGTCGCAAGCTTACACACACAAGCACAAGCATGAGCAGCACTCATGCAGCTCTCATGACTCATGTTATCACATGTGTGGTTGCCTCAGGAGTCAGGAAAGTTTACACTGTCCACTTGGCCTATTGACTCTAGATCGGCCTAGAGTCTGTTATGCTGGGCACAGATTGGGGTGGGAGTTCCATGATCCATCCATGAGTCCATCCATGTAACTAGTTGATATCTCCTCCGATAGCTGCTCAGGTGCACTGTAAGTAGTTTAAAGGAGAAGCCTGGTGTAAAGTAGACTTGGGGTGTATTGAAACATGATAACAAGCAGAAGCTTTTATCAAATAGCCCACCAACGTTTGCCTCCAGCATTCCAAAATCTAGCAATTTCCCAGCAGGCTTAAATTTCTGTCGCTAAGGGTTGCCCAGGCAAAGAAATAGCTGTTTTTGTATTTTTACACCATTAACAGGGCCCAAAGTAGCTCAGCACTTAACTGGGAGAATTCCAAGGGCCCTGGCATCTAAAATGAGATTCTGAGAACTTTGTGAGTGTGCAAAGAATGCTCATGAAAGACTCCTTCACCTCACTAAGCGCAGTTACATGCACAGTAATACTCCGATTTCAGTCGGAGTATTTAATTACTCTGATTACAGAATGTCATGTAACTGGAATACTTCGATTGAAATCGGAATTGATCAAATACGATCAGACGACCTGGATTATTCTATTTCGATCCGAACGAATTTGTCATGTAACAGATTTAACAGTTTAAATCGGAGTATTCTATTCTTCACGTCGGCAGTTAAAGCAGAGTTGCATGGAATCAGATCATGACATCCTATTGCTTTATGTTCTTATTTGCATGTAGACCGGAGTTTTCAACGTTCTGTTAGTAATCAGATTAATGATTACTTCGAGTATTAATGTGCATGTAACCGCGATTACTGTGTGTTTGAATGGGAAGTGAATCTTTTCATATTTAGAAGGCTTATGTGATATTATCAAAGATGCATTTGCAGACACACTAGCTGAATAAAACTGGTCATCTGTAAACTCACATTATGTGGTTTACTTTAGAAAAGGGCAAATTACTCACCAATACACTTTGCAGTGTTTTAGCAGAGAGTTCTACCCAAAAGTGTTTATGACTTTTAGTTACCTCAGCAACACGCTCTTCATAAAACATTTC
Source organism: Limnothrissa miodon (assembly GCA_017657215.1). Taxonomy (NCBI): domain Eukaryota; kingdom Metazoa; phylum Chordata; class Actinopteri; order Clupeiformes; family Clupeidae; genus Limnothrissa; species Limnothrissa miodon. Next base: position 213,725 of record JAGFZM010000427.1, on the reverse strand, counting down.
ACATTAAAGAAAACTGGAAAAAAAGATCCCTTGTAGATCGCACTCCCGGCTGTAGCAATTTTTCATGCATCAGGTTAAACCAGGTATCACAAATTCACCAACATTTTTTCTTCTGCCATGTGTAGTGAACTAATTGGGAAACTTGATTTGTAAAACTCTCCGTATTTAACTGTCCATGGAAGTGGAGTCCAAAGCTATGGCGGCAAGTCCTCACAGAGCGAACTGGATACGCCTGGCAGAATGTTTTAAACCTGGTCTGAAGCATGCTCTGTAACACATGCAGGCTACAGACTGTAAAGGCAAATGTAGCAGGATCCACCAAAACACCTTAAATCTGAAAGCCATGTGCAGATTGAATTTCTGTATTCCATTGGAATGCATAAGCAACACAGCGGTAGCTGGCAGTCAGACTCGAGCTGTGAACTGCAAACTAGCCAGACTTTGATTGTCTATGGGAGTTGCTGCAGCCAAGCACAGCTGGACTAAGGCCTACAGGCCCTGACAGTTTAGTTTCTGCCAGGTATAGCTGTTTATGTGGGTTAACTCTAAAAACAAATGACTGGTGATGTAAATAACTATTCGTAATGACTACACACATAGGATTTTACAGATTTTTACTTTGAGCGAAAGCTTTTCTTGTTGCTTTTTTTCAGGCTGGCTGCCATGAAGCTAAAATACATTAGGCCCTCAACCTCCCTGAACCAACACAGGGTCCATTTTGTGAAAGTGTGTGTGTGTGTGTGTGTGCGTATGTATGTGAGTGCATGTCTGTTTGTGTAAAGGGCTGGAGTTGGGGGTGGAGGGTGTGATCCATTATTTTGGATCAGTATATCCCACTCCACACACACAAGCTCACACACACACACACACACACTATCAACATCTTCACCACACACACACCAAAACCCACCCACATTATTGGAACTAAAGCTTTTTCATTAGAGGCCAGGTCTAACTTTTTAATATCAGTGGGTCGCTCAGAGTGGGCTTTTTCCCTGTGTCTGGAAGAGGAATTGTCTAGATAAATGATTTTGTGTTCAGGGTGGTGTTGGGGTTGGGGGTGTTAGGAGAGAACTCACCTAAAAACTCTTTCATTATTTTCTTGCCTGCCACCTCCAATTTTCAGAAGAACAGTTTTGCAAACACGTGAAACATAATTAAGTCACAGCATCTGCATTAAGCCGCTTAAAGGATTATGTTATTAAACATACCTTCTTTGAAGCAGAAATCATTAAAAAACAAAAGGTTACCAGCAAGGAAGATCTAAAATGAACTGAAGATCTTCCTAGTCACTTGAAACATAATGTGTCAGAAATCTCAAAATAATGTGCTTTTTAGATTTAATCACAGGTGCGGCACACAACAGGTAAATTGGATCGTGATACAAATTCCACAGAAAAGCAGCAGATCAAGAATAGGTGTGTGATTGTTTGGATGTTTGCTTGGCCAGAAATGTGTTGGCATCAGGAGATTTTGTGAAACGTGCAAATGCGGAACGTGCACACAACTGAACAATGAGCTGACGAGGATGTCGGCTGTGAGAAAATTTGTCATCATTTATTCATCTCTCCCTCCCTCCCTCTCCTTTCCCTTTCTCTGTCTTCTAGTGATGGGTGATGTTTCTCCTTTTTGTGATAAGGGAAGAAGTGACACAGCTTGACAAACGCTGAAAAGCTTGATGCCTCTGAAGGCAAACTTCAAAGCCGCCGTGACTCTGAAGATGTGACCATGGTGGTTGTTTTCCTGCCCATGGGTCAGACCCCGGCAGACTGAAAGACTCGGGCCGATTCAGCATGCAACATTGAAAGAGAAAATAAATATGCCATAACATAACCGTTAAGCTGATTATCTGAACCTAATAAAAAGATAACACAAGATCAACTGTGATAAATCAGCTGTGTGATTTTAGAACATAGGCCTTTAGTTTATTAATCATTTAAAAAAGGTAAATAGATTTTTTTTTTCAAATTAATTTTTTTCAGTCTTAAGATGAGAAATTGTATTGCAAAAAGAGGAGAGAGTTCACTGCTGCTAACACTGAAGGTTGTAGTTTCTAATCAGCGTAGTGTTGGCAGATGGAGAGAAGAATCTAACATCTTTTTTTTTTTATATAAATTCTAAAAAATATATCATGGCATAAACAACAATGATCCAACTCAAACACTGGTGTCATAAGTGATGTAGACTACTTACTTTCGAAACATTTAACAAGTCCCAGAGGTAGGAAAGGTTGCAGTTGAGCAAATTGCGTTTGAAAGAACGAAGCGTTTTAAACAAACATGAAATAATGACAGTGAAGAATGTGCCTTCTAATGAGCATAATTTCTTTTGGGTAGCACTACTACGGTGGATGTATTTCTTTGACAAGAGGACAAAAGGCTTTTCACTCACTCAAATCAAGATAAATAAAGAAATATATAAACACAAAACAAAAGCCCTTGATGGAGTAGTGTAGTTTACATGACACCTGATGAAGCCCCTTTGGAGTTTCAACAGTGCTTGCACACTTAAAAGGACCATCATATTTTTTGGCTCTGCCAAAAATAACTTGTTTTTCTACACTTGGTGGCTGACTGGGTTTATGACAGGGACATTACCATAATAGACGGCTCAGACACTGACCCTACATTACAGGGGTATATGGATGTATGAAGCAATCAGATCCAATCAGATACCATTGCATAGCATGTGAAGATCCCTGTTTCCAATTTGCAGTCAGTGAGGTTGTTGTCAGGTGCTGATGAATAAAAAAGTGGTTAGAATATGCTAGATTTTAACAGCTCCACAATACCTTTTCTATTCTAATTTAAATGCCTGAAACTGAGCGCGGTCTTCGCTTTGTGTTATGTCTGTTTGTAGTTGTTATTATGCCATGTATTCATACTGTGGAATTATGTTGTGATGATTTCAAAATCATTGGACAAAGCATACTGGAAGAAAAGGATCTGCATTAGCTGTCTTGCAAACACACTCCAAAGGGCTTTCTGACACATGAAACTCGCGCCCAGATCTCCCAGTGTGAGAACTCAACTCAAGAGCTTCTTGATGGACTTGGAGACCACCGCGCAAGACCCACACTGCTGGAAAGAGGGAAAGAAAGAGAGCGATAGAGAGAGAAAATGAGAAATCAGACACACCATCATGCCTCCATTTTTGGCCTAAAGTAATGACATCATGTAGCTGTTTCCAAAGTATCCATCTACCATCACCCTCCTCCAAGCTTTATGGCTTCATACAATTTTATTATTATTATTATTAATATTATTATTATTAACATTAAAAAATTGTTGCTGAAGAGAGTTGGCCGAGACATAAACATGCTGAAGTCTCCATGGGGTGGAAGTCAACGTTTTTTCCCCGTGGAACAGGTGCGTTATTTTGAAGTTTCTAATTATAACCTTTAATCAGGAGCTGTTTTTGATTGGGCTCCACTGCGATAACTGTGGATGGGAAATTTAGAGAAAAATGGGGGAAAGAGCAAGCAATCAGAAAATTCTTGATTGGAAGGGCACACACACACACAGTCACACAAACCCAAGCCCTTGCGTTTTTGCTATCGCTGAGGTTGGAGGGGAGAAGGTTCTCTCTCACCCATCGCCACCTTGCACCCCACACCCTTGCCAGACACTTGACAAACAATTCTGAGTGTCCTTGCAAGGTTACTGCAGGGATGTGTTACCTCATTGTAAATATTATCTTTTTTCCCCTCTTAAACATTTATCATCTGTGCTTGTTATAATATAAAACTTTGGGCTTATTTATGTCCCAGATAAACTAAATGAGCTTATATGCAAGATTTGACAAAGTCTATTCCACCAGCCATCAACTTTACTCCCATTCCAATGCCACTGTTCTGCACTTAGGGGGACAAGGTGAGGGACAGGTGCAAGATGTTGAGCGACAGGGAAGCAGCAGTGTGAGATGGCATCACCATGCAGCTCAAATGATAGTTGAAGATCATCTCCCACCCTCCACAACCTGCCCATCAGCTCTATCCCTCTGAGAAGCTCTTCGGTTTCTACTGAGACTAAGTGCTTATCCTCTGGTCCCCTCCCCACACACTTCACTACTACTGACACAGATACCGATTACCCATGGCCTTCCCAACATCGAGAGGTCAGTTTTTTCTACAGAAGCATAATGACCACTGTCAATGGCAGCAGGTTTATTTGCTTCCCATTCACATCTGCATATTAATCTGCCAGTAGATATTTTTCCGGATCCAAATAGAACATAGTTGAAGGTGAGATCAGCTGCATTCTAATAAATGCATCAGGATCAAACTGCATCTGTATCCTAGATCCACAGATAAACAAAGTAAACTTACAAGATGTTTGTGTAAAATGTTCTACCAAGTATCTGTCTAATAAGCGGTAATGATGTATTGCTTGCCAGTCATTTTAGGAAAATATTTCCCTTCAGGATGAATCAAGTCCTGTTCCTATCCAGAAATATTATTCAATAATATCCAAATCCAATGAACAATGCATTATCCCTTACATATATGAACCATCTATCTGAAAATAGGCCATTGCCCATATCAAACAACATTAATCAAAACAAAAAGGATTTCCAGTAGCCAGTAGATAGTTTTACACACTGTGTCTACTTAAATGTAAATCTGAATCAGTTTATTTCTCTTCAATGTTTTCTTTTAACGTATATCTCTATTTACTATGCAATAGTGCCACTTAAAGGTCCAATGTGTAAAATGTTCGCCAAACTACTGTTTAGTCTTGCGCCACACAGTTCAAAGTATGTATAAAGTCAAAACACCAATATGTCAAACGTGTAGATAAAGGCAGTGGCAACAAGTGACAATATAAATGAGAAATTTAATTTTTCTTTGAATGAGATGAGTGAGATGTGGTAACATTGACATTGTAGATCTGTATCTCACGACTCGACTGAAAGCGAACGAAAGGCTACTTCTGTAGCCACGGTTCAGTAAGAAAGAACGTCTGCTTTTGTATCAGATGAACACCCCCCTCATCCCCTCTCTTACTCTGTAACGTTATACCTCACGGTTGATCCACCACACAACTAGCTCACAGCTGACTCACATTCAAGTGCAGAGTGGAATATAATAGCATGTCTTTGATAAATTATAAAATTATAACACTAAGCTTTCCACTTCGTGAAAAAAAAACAAGGGTTAGCTTAATGACCTAGCCTAATAGACAACGATTTTTACCTGTTTGTTACAAACAAACGAGTATGAAGCTTGTAGCTTGTGGGTATGAGGGCTTGAGGGCTATGAAATTAGGCTATGTAGCGAATGACTATGGAGTGAGGCCACCCATTCATGCCTATGTAAATCGACCATTTGGAATACTTGACATTGATGGAGGTGGTAAATATTAATGAAAAAGTACATATTTGTGAAGGGGTAATGTAGCGCCTCTCTAGCGGGTTGGGCTTTAGTGAGAGGTGGCTACCCTGAGTTTTAACTCTATCAATTAAATACGTGAGATTAGATTTCACTAATAAACTCACCTGTTTCTAACTTGTCTATGTGTGTGTATTTACTAACTTAATATATGAAATGCTCTTTCCCTTTTAATAATGGTTTACGCCTTAATATGTACACTTTAACATGAAACGCTATAAACACTTTCACTTTTAAACAAAGAATACTCCTTTTCTTAATCAAATTAAACTATCAATATAGTCATTAAACACAACTGTTTTATCAAAAAGTATAAAAGATTTACTCAGAAAAAAGTAGTAGTAATCACGTCTTAACAAAATCGCTTTTCAGTTTCAGTAATGCATTCACATTTACATTCAAAACCTAAGGGCCCAAGAAAATAAAATAGCCGGCAAAACCCTAGCTTAACTCAAAATACCCGTGAAATGTTCACACGATGCAGGCCTGAAAGCAGCTCGGGTGCGTTGTAGCCTTAAACAAAATGGCTGCTTCACCAACGAAGGCAAAAAACAAAAGAATGGTACCTGCTCTCAAAGTGCATGTAGCTTCCATAGACTGTATATAATAACTGGACAGAGCATCCCCATTGCCCTCCATTCTACAGAATTGAAGCCTTTGCAACTGTCTTTTTGCAACCGGAAGAACTTTTGAACATGCGCAGTGAGGTCCACTCAACGTGTAAACCACTGATCTCTAAAGAATAATTCTTTAGAGATCAGTGGTGTAAACCCGCCCAGTTCCAGTCGGCAGCAGACGTCGTTTCGAATTGGTTTGAAAAATAGTAGTGGCCGCAAAAAACGTCTCTGAAACATTTTATACCCTAATATACAAAATTACAATGTTGTGAAAATTCATGCCCCTTTATCAACGCAGCCAACTTTTTACATTAGGTCAACAATTGTAGGTGACTTTATGTTAATATACCCTGGACAACAAATGTAACAAAACATTAGCCTAATAGCCTAATGAAGTTGTCCTAGCTGGCCTTGCTAATAACATTCCTAGGTTATAGTTTCCAAGGATCGTTCACAACACTTTTGGTGATGGTGTTCAAAATACAATCATAAAGTGTAGTTACAAGTCAACTATTAACATCCTGGGCTAAAACGTTTGTCACAGATCTCACCTGAATCTACGAGGAAATTACTAACACCTGCAGTGGTTTGAAGGAGCTTGATTACCAATGTCCTCTCACGTCCATTTTGTAAAGATTGCAGTGTTGTTAAATATAGAAGTAGGTCCAGGAACACAGACGTTACAGGTCAAGTGTTGCCGGTGTAACTGCTGCATGTATATCTTCAAATATTGGTAATTGGTAAAAGAATGATATACCATCATAATACAATATCGTGCAGTTGGGGATAAAAACACTCCAATTATCAGTCACAGTCTTTACCTATGTGTGTTTACAAATAACAAAGATTAATTGTCTTGAGAGTGTTACTAACTACTGCCATCCGACCATGCTGCTGAAAAACGCATTTATGCATTACATTTACCTTCTAAATTGTATCCTAGAACCGCGAGTTTGAGCTGCAACAATTTCTAACCTTTTAACAGGTCCCACATAGAAACATTGGCACCACAGACAGCTTTAAAAGAAAAATATATATATATATGTATTTCTGTTCAGTCCACAAGTTGTTGTGCATAAGATGTTATAAACAAGGAACATGGTCCCGGTATGTTGTCGGAGTGAGTCTTGTGGAGGACGGTGGTGGAGTAAAATTAAACAAGTCCATCTTCTCCTGAAAACCCAATTCATCTGCGCAGGAAAAGAGAACACAGTAGAAATTAGTTGAGAAGATGTATTTCAGGCTGCTTACTTTTACTGACTGCAAGTAGAGATAAGGAAATGACTAATTACTTCGACACAACTCAGGTAAAGCTGCCAGCCATCATTAGCCTACCGAGATACCGGTAAATATTGCTAATCAGCTAACGTTACGTGGCTAACGTCAACGTAACATTACAGCCCTCCTCAATTTAAATACTCCCGTTTCAAGTGCATTCAGTAATAAAATACCGAATTACTCAATGTAATGGGAGACTTTTAAACTGTACCACAAATCATGACATTTCAGTTGTCTTCTTAGAAAGGTCTACAGTTTGAGACGAACTACTGAGATAACGTTATCATAGTTGTTAACGTGAAAGATTCACTTACCGGAAAAAACTGCAACAAACTCTGTGCTGAGTATCTGTAGTACAACCAACTGCACAACAGGTCAATCTGATAAAAAATATAACTGTATGCGACGAAAAACCAATAAAAAATATAACTGACAAATTGCCAGTGAAACGCCAAGTACACCGGCAGCTCAACAGAAACTTACACCCGAACGTCACCACAGACAGGGGACACGGTGATTTGCTGCGACAGCTGTCAATCAAAGTCAATGACTCATTTTTAGTAATTATAACATTTATAATAACATTCTATAAAATAATTTCTCGACCGAACGAAGCCTGTTTCAGTTTAAAGGACTAGGAAAAGTATTTTTTCAAATAAAATATTCATCGGTTCATGATAGTTTTAAAGGTGAAAAGTAACACAGAAAATTGGCTACTTGGCCATAGAGATACATGGGAATGAGCGGGGTTATGACTTGTACTGCAGCCGGCCACCAGGGGGCGACTAGACTTCCGGGTGCTTCAATTTTCCCGGCCGATCCTCTGTCCAGTTATTATATACAGTCTATGGTAGCTTCACGCACGCCGAATCCAAGGCAAACAGCAACAGCAAGGATGAGGAGAAACCCCACGCAGAAAAGAAGACGCTTGAAGAGAAGATGCACGCGGCTGATGATCTCTGCCAAGTCCACCACTCGGCAACGCTATCCGGCTCCGTTGTTCGTCGTCGGTCTCGCAGTTCCCCACAGGCTTCATTCGTCAAGGTCGCTGGCCGCTAGCTTGTTAGCAAAGTCCCAGAGCACTAGCCACTGAATTAGCAACTACTTAACTGCTTTCTGTTGTGTCACACTGAGTAGTCCACTCGACCAACAGAAAGTATCACATTTAATGCTTCGTATAAGAGTTCTGGTTGAACACTCACTAAACTGGTGCATTAAATCTCTTAATTCTCTTTTTCAGCAAGCAACTCAATCTCTTTGTCTCACTCATTCACCGCTCTTCCTCAACTGCTTTTCCCTCCTCCGTTGTCTTCACGTTCTCCCCACTCAACTCACTTACTTGCCCTTTGACCCCGAATGGGATTGGCTCAATCACAAAACTTACAGAAATAAAGTACTTTCTCAAAACATTTGTGCCACTCTTTCTTCCTACTATTACAGGCATTTTTAAAGCATTTTCACATTTATAATTACACATTAAATATTTAACATTTTAAATGCTATATTCAATAAAACATGAACATTACCCAACAAAGTTTCTCCTTTTAAGCAAAGTCAAAACATCATTGCTGGTCAATGAATCTTAACTTTTTAACCTTAAATTCTATTCATTGAATTTATATTATTTATTCTTACAACTAATTTATGAACTCTCTTAATGTCCATAGGGCTACAGTAACATAGACTTAGATTAGTAACTAAAAATGCTACACATTGTACCTTTAAGGCCACATATGCTTTAGAGGCCAGGTAAAGGTGCATTGATTGTATCATCTAGTCTGATTTAAAAGCAGAACGCAGGACTTACAGAGAAACATACCTTTCTTATAAGCCTATATATATTTTTTTTTTTGGACATAACTGAACTGCAAGTATCTCGGGAATCAGGAAAGTGTTTACAAACAGTTTTCTATTTTCTCACAGCTTAGTGAAAATATCCCAGAGCTCCATACATCCAGGGGACTACAAGCAAGACCAAGCTCAAAACAAAGGGGAGGAAAACTATTACTTAGGACTCTACAAAGTGTTTCTGGACACACTTTCCAGCTCTTGGCACATGCCTGGTGTTCCTCAATTTTCTCTGGCACTGTTAGCCGTTTGCAATCTATTAGTTACACAGAAAACAAACCAGGAAATCCACTTTTACACTCCAGTCTATAATCAGTCTAGTTAGCAACTGTAGCAGAGTCAGAATTAAAGAGAATGGAGGGATTCTATTTGTTTGTTCTACCAGGCCACTAAATTGTGTAAAAAAAATGCCCAGGCAAGTCTTTACACTCTGGAAACATACCAAGGTTGATCTAGGATTGACTGCAACCATAACCCAGTATTTAGACACTGTAGTAGTGTGTGTGTGAGAGAGTGTGAGTGTGTGTGACTACATTTTGTGTACATTTTCTAAGCAGCTGGTATCTTGATGGACACAAATGAGTGGCTAGGTTTGGTTTGTCTCAAACTTCCGCCATTCTGTGAGAGATTTTTATACCTTAATATAATTCTGTAATTACATCTAACAATGGTAAACTAAATATTAGGCAAATTAAAGGCAATTGTATGAGCAAAACACATAATTAACTAAAAGCTCTAAGTGGACTTTAACATTTTAAATGCATATTATTGCCATACTTAATTATTTATGAACAGTGTCTTTAAATGTCGCATGCCAAGTGCTCAGGTAAATGGAGATGCCTGCATATACAAATGTAATATAAGTGCAGAAGAGTCACATGATGTAGCCTACCAGACACGCATATCTATAACTAAAGCACTAAGGGCAAGTCCACAACGCCCCACTTAACAGCACACTCTTCATTTAATACTGCACACACCTCTAGTAGAGCCATAAAAGACTGATGCAAAAATAGTCTTCAAAAATCATGCTGGCCGTGTGTGTTAAGATCCTTTTTTGGAGTGTAACATATGTTGGGTCAGCTTGTCTGTGGCACTAATTTTTATTCGCCAAGGGGAGAGGTGTGGTGCAGGGTGAGTGCCCATCTGTCCAAGCCCTCTATCGATTGGCTCGGGGTCCTGATGCTGACATCCCTCGCCTTGGCTCACCATGGTTACACCAAGCTAAAGCTGTGTGTGCAAGCTCTGCTAATTTCACAGTCCAGCCGGCTGTTCTGTGGTTCTAGGATGGTCTGTGAAATACTTGAAGACCTTGTTTTTGGTTCTTAAATTTATTTGGTAGAAGAGTGCATTTTCTGTGCACAATGTGTGTGGATGTGTGTTTGTGTATAACATGTCAACTTAAATGTAAGTGTAACCTGGTTGCCTTAAAACATCACGGTAATTGGAAATCAGACAGTAAGTTGGCACAAAGCAGGAATTCAGTTTACCCAACAAGAAATATTATGTTCTGTCAACTTTTGTGTTAAAGTTGAGTCAACTAAAATTAAAGCGATTATCCAGAGTAAAATACACTTTAGATCAATTTACAGATGATAGGGAGTACATACTTTGAGTAGACATCAAAATCATGTAATTCAGATGTGTTTTGAGAAAGTTATATTTTACCGCTTTGAGCCAAAACTTGTTAGCCTGGAAGTGACCCGGGCATATCATTTCCACCGCTATAAAACGCTATTTTTATACCTCTTCTACAGTTCCAAACAACATTACTGTAGCCCTGTGCTATATAATTTTCTATTGGGTTGAATTTATAGATATTAAGAAATAACAATTTTGAATATATATTTTTCCGACATGTATTTATTTTCTGAAGGCCTGTATTTTATTTGAGTTTTGAATATTTTCTGTATTTTATTGGTTAAAACTGTATTGTGAACTTTGACCTTAAAATCAGGAAGGGGAGTCTGGGAAGAAGAAGAGACAGGATGGCGGATATGAGATGGCTAATCTGAGAACTAGAACATCATGTAATGTTTATTAAGTACACTGTTAATATCCGCTTGCAGGGTTTGGAAGTGGAATGAGATTGAGGCGCTGTACACATTAAGCCAGATAGATATAAAAACACCTATGCGTAGTTAAAACTATCCCCGTCCACATTATCGTATTTAGAATTTGCTGCTATTAAACATTCCGGTTCTGAATTTATTGCCGTCATTGTTACGTCACTTTTGCCGGGCCAGCTCTGTTTGATTACAGCCGCACGACAAGTTTTTACTTTACAGAGGTAAAAAGTAACATTGGCGGGACGGCTTTAAAATTGTGGCAAAATGGCTCAACAAAGGAGTCATGTTAAAACAGGCTTCTTCTCATGGCATGGATGGACGATGAAGTTGAATTATTACTTCTTGTCACACTTGACTATAAAACACAAAAGGCTGTGGAAAACATTGATTGGGATTCCTGCATTAATAAATACGGGGACATTCTTCAAAGATTTATAGCGGAGTATCCATTTGCGACCGCCCGACTGGACAATGACTTTCCTCACAAGGTAGAGGAAATCACGAAAGCAGCCTTAACAATGAAGTTGAAGGCCATCCGGAGCAAATACAGGCAAACGGTAGATACCGGCAAAAAAAGTGGGCATGAGAGAGTCGTTCTATTATTCTTTGATGCCTGCGAAAAAGATATAGGGAGGATCTCCAGCCACAACCACTCTCAACTCCAGTGTTGAGACAAGTGACTTGGCAGATCCCGAGATTCCCAACTCAGTGGTAAGTTGTCATGATTATCGCTTAAGAATGTAAGAACTCTAACGTTGATGTTTGTCATATAATTTAAGCGCGACAGAAATCAATTGGCCTGTCAACATTAGCATTAACTTAGAGCGAATAAAAGATCAGGCTGACAAAACTGACGTTGACTGGCTAAGTAGCCTAAGTAGGACTTTTTCGTTGTTCATGCCAATGATGTTGCATAGCATGGGGTTTTACCAAGGAAAAAAAGGGCCACCCATTACACAGCCTCAACAGGTGTTCTGTCATCCCTGCACCGGCCTGCTCATTCATCTGTTAGGCCTACCTGTGTGTGTGTACTTGTGTGTGTGCGTGCGCTAAGACAGTGACGTAACAAGGTCTTTGATGCTGCAGGTAAGCGGTCCTCCTCCACCTGTCCTTACTGAGAGCCAAGAGGTCACTCAGGATGTAATGGCTCAGTCCAGTCGCCGGGACAAGCTTGCCACACATCTGCTAACCTACAAGTCTGACCGGCTGAAAAGAAAACTCACCACTGAGGAGCACATGGCTGCAATTGCCCAGGAAGAACTAAAAGTAAAAAAACATATTTTGGACCGAATGGATGAGTCTGAAAGGGAGTTTTCAGTTACTTAGATAGATTGACAGACAATGTAGAGAGGCTCACATCGTCTATTGCAGAGGGTTTTGCACTCATGAGACAGACAATGTTTCAGCCACCTCCACCTAATTATGCCCAATACCACCTGAATTACTTCGGCCACACCTCAATGTCTCCAAGGCCAGCTCAGAATCCTCCCATGTCAACTCACCAACATGGACTTAATATTACCCAGTATTATGAGGAAGAGTGAGACTCCAGGGGACCAATTAGGCCTAATACTATAAATGACTTGGCTATCACAGCCAACTGATTCGGGTGTTACTTTTTTCTAGGCTAAATGTTTGTGAATGTGAATGCATTGTTGAATCTGCTGTTAGTGCAGTTGTATGAATTGTTGAATGCATGTAGTTGAATAAATTCTTTCAAATTACATTATGTATGTTTGTTTATACAGATAATAATTTTGCACACTCAGACAAGCTTAGACTTTAAATAAATACAATACATTTATTTTGGTTAACGCCTTTTATTGTGGGCAGTATAAGGTACACCTGTGCACTACTCATGATGTCAGATCAGCATCTTGATGTGGCACACGTGTGAGGTGGGATGGATTATCTCAAGAAAGCAGAAGTGCTCACTATCACACATTTAGACTGATTTGTGAACAATGTTTGAGAGAAATGGTAATATTGTGTTTCTGGAATTAATTTTAGATCTTTAAGTCCATCTCATGAAAAATCGGAGCAGAAACAAAAGTGTTGCGTTTATATTTTTGTTGAGTGTATGATGTAGAAAGCGACGGCGACGATTGCTCTGTCGCTCCACTTGCAGTGTTTTGTTCCATTCACTTCAAAGCATTCTATTTCATTGTGCCAAATATCGCAGTTGAATTGCGTGTGTGTTGGCCTTTACATATCGATAAGACAAACCGACACTCAAATCAACACTAAAATAAATTAAATATTTTAAATTTAACAAAATATGTTTAATTGATAAAGGTCACTGAAGTTCTTTGATACCGTCCTGTCTCTTTCTGTCAGGTTAACAGAGACACTCCGTCTGAATTCTGCCTCAATCTGCGCAAAGTGAACATAGCAGACCACTTGATCCTGAGATCCTTGACCAATGGGTCCTCCCCAATGATATCCTTTCGTCTCAAAGAAAAGGTTCTGCCCATAAGGGCATTGACTTTCTTACAGTCCACCTTCCTTTTTTTTCATTTCACAGCCTAAATCACTTCTCTCCTGGTCAAGCAGTTGAAGGCTTTTACCCTGAGGGGGCTCAGGCAGAAAATTTACTTTGGACTTCTTAGCTTAACTTAGCTTCTTAATTTAGGACCACGCAAGATCTCTACTATGTCCAGAGTCCAGGTCTTATAGCTGTTGCCTCCAATTGATCCTTTGACAATAGAACGTTACGGATACTAACGTATCCTCGGTTCTCTGAGTGAGAAGCCGAAACGTACGAGTGGATGATGCCTATCATCTCCTGCTTTTCTGAAGTCATTTTAAACCAACCCTTTGAAAAAAGGGCAGTAAGCGCACTGACGCGCGCAGGCAACTACTTAGACAGCCCTGCGTGACGTCAGAAAGTCTATATATTGACTGCGCTTACGCTTCAGGTCCTCTTTGCCAAGCTCGCCAGCGTCGGCGATTGAGGCCCGAGGCGTACGTTTCGGCTTCTCACTCAGAGAACCGAGGATACGTTAGTATCCGTAACGTTCTCTTTCTTTTCGAAGCCGAAACGTACGAGTGTATCACTACAACCAAGCCTCAAGAGCCCTACACCGAGGAGCCCGAGGTGGGAGGATCCATGGGACCGCCGCCGGGCCCAGAGAGAACACTCTCTGCTACACCCGGCCTGGTGACGTCCAATGCGTAAAAACGCGTGAAGGTGTTGCCTGAGGCCCACGAAGCGCTCAAGCAGATATCCTTCAGGGGGACGCCCTTCCAGAAGGCCCAAGAAGCCGCCACTCCACGGGTGGAGTGCGCCCTGACATGAACAGGCCGAGGAACACCCGCCGCCTCATATGCCAGACGTATGCAGGGTTTCCCCTATGTACATTTGACTGTGGCGGCCCGCTGCACCTTCAAGCCTTGCCGCCGCACCTTCAGAACTCCCCCCCCCCGTCCTCACGTTACTTTAGGTTTGGAGCGATTAGCACTTTTGGAGCGATTAGCGCTTTTTGACCGTTCATCCTAACCCCTACTAACCACCCCCCCCCCCCCCGTCTTCACTTTACTTTTGGAGCGCTTTGCCTCCGTTTTTTTCTCATCACCCCCCCCCCCGGCGCCCTCGTTCCGTTACAACACCGCCTTGCGCTTTTTTTGCCCGTTTTTTTCTCTCATCCGCCGCACCTTCAATGAGATCCTAGGGGAAACACTGCGTATGGCTTCTGTAAGCCAATGCGACATGCGTTGGGTAGACAAGGCCTGACCCTTGGCACGCTCGCCATGGCAGACGAACAACTGGTTCGTCTTCCTGATGCTCTGCGTACGCGTCAAGTAGGCACGAAGCGCTCTGACTGGGCACAGAGTAACGGGCACAGAACTGCCCGTCTCAGGAAGGGCTGCGAGCTCAATGACCCTCGAACGAGGGTCAGTAGACAGCACTTTCGGGCGAGAAAAGGGATTCGGCCGCAGCGTGACCCGCGCGTCACCTTGCGTGAACTCAAGACAGTCAGGACTGACCGACAAGACAGTCAGATCGCTGACGCGCTTCACCGAGACCAGGGCGAGCAGAAGCACAGTCTTAAGGGAAAGCATCTTTAGACTGGCACTCGACAGAGGGTCAAAGGGCGTGAGGGCCAGTCCACGTAGGACGGTGGCCAGGTCCCAAGTAGGGACCGAAGGGGAGGCAGAGGGGCGGAGCCGTCTGATGCCCTTCATGAAGCGCGACGCAAGGGGGTGAGCGCCTGGGGAAACGCCAGCATAGCCAACATGGCAAGCTGAGATGGCTGCGAGGTACACCTTCAAAGTAGAGGGTGTACGACCCTGATCAAATAGGTGCTGCAGAAAAGCAAGCACCTCGCCAATAGGGCAGACTAGAGGATCACAGCCTCTGTCTCTGCACCACGTGCTGAATACGCGCCACTTCAGTGTATACAACGACCTAGTGGACGTAGCTCTAGCAGCCTGGACGGTCTCTATCACTGCGTCTGACAGGCCGCTCTCTAGGAGACGCGCCCGTTCAGGGGCCAAGCCGTCAGTCTCCACGCTTCCGGCTTGGGGTGCCACAGCGACCCGTGAGCCTGCGACAGGAGGTCTCTCCTCAGAGGGAGAGTCCACGGCTGGCCGTCTAACAGTGAGACCAGATCTGAGAACCAGCTCTGAGATGGCCAATTGGGGGCGATCAGAATCACCCTGTGCGCCCCCGCTCTGATCCTGGCCAACACCTGACGCATCAGAGGAAGGGGGGGAAAAGCGTAGAGCAGACCGCGCGGCCAGGGGTGTGCCAGCGCGTCTGACCCTAGCGGCGCATCTCGTTCCAGCGAAAACCACGCTGGGCAATGAGCGCTCTCTCTCGAGGCGAACAGATCGCCCGAAGCGGGACCAAAGGCTGTGCACCACGGCTGGGCAGAGGCGCCAGTCGGTTGCACGCGGAACACCCCTGGAGAGGAGGTCCGCGCCTGTGTTGCGAACACCTGGCAAGTGCGCCGCCCTGATTGACAGGAAGTGGCGAGAGGCCCAGGTGAGCAGCTTGTACGCCAGGCGAAACAGGTCCGGAGAGCGCGTGCCGCCCTGGCGATTGATATACGCCACAACAGTGGTGTTGTCTGTACGCACAAGAACGTGTTCTCCTCTGAGAAGAGGGAGAAACTCCTTCAGAGCGCAGAAGACAGCAAGGAGTTCCAACACATTGATGTGTAATCTCCTGGAGGCTGTGCCCCATATCCCCCTGGCGGGGCGACCGCAGCAAACTGCGCCCCAGCCTGTTTTGGACGCATCGGTGGTCACCGTCATGCGTCTGGCTATAGCACCCAAGGCGCCGCCTCCGGTGAAGGACACTAAAATCCGACGGGCGGGGTTCGACCTGGAGGATACACCTAGCTCCGCTAAGTGTAAGAGGCCGAGTGGGACATCGCCGCCTGCGGCGCATAGGAGGCCCGTCAGTCTGAGACACAGCCTGGCCGAAACGCAGGCACCGAGTCTGAAATGGCGTAGACACGCCCTGACGTCCTGAAGCCTCTTTGGTGTGAGCGTCAGCCTCACGCCCAAGAACTCGACCTCCTGGGAGGGAGAGAGCATGCACTTGCCTAGGTTCACAAGGAAACCCAGACTGTGCAGGTGACGCAAGACCACGTGGGTCTGTGACGTTAGGAGCTGTCTGGAACCAGCCAGCAGCATCCAGTCGTCCAAGTAATTGAGGAGTCTGATCCCCTGAGCGCGTAGAGGAGCGATCGCCGCCTCCAGGCACTTCGTGAAGCACCGAGGTGCTAGAGATAGACCGAAGGGGAGGGCTGCGTACTCGTACGCGCTGCCCTCGAAGGCGAAGCGTAGAAAACGCCTGTGCCTCGGGACTATGCCTATGTGAAAATAGGCGTCCTGAAGGTCTATGGTGACCATGTAGTCCCCCTGGCGGACCGACTCCGCCACCATTCGCCCCGTGAGCATGCGAAAAGTGAGAGGTTTGAGCGAAGCATTGAGCGCTCTGAGGTCTAGGATAGGGCGAAAAGCGCCCGACTTCTTGGGCACCAGGAAGTACGTACTGTAGCGACCTGCGCGCGCCAGCGTCGGATCCACGCGCTGAATAGCGCCCTTTCTCAGGAGATCGCAAAGCTCTTGTCTGAGCGCAGGGGCCCTGGTGGGGGGCACCACTGACTCCATGACACCTCTGTAGGGCGGGGGTGGCCACCTGAACTGCAGTTGATAGCCCCTCAACACTGTTGATAGGACCCAACGCGACGTTGTGCACATCGCCCAATTCTGTCGGAGCAGAGCGGCGGCATGAGGAGGCAGCAAGGACAAACGAAGTGCTATGCTGCCTCCGGGTGGCACTAGGGGGGCCGAGGTCAAAGACTGAGGCTGTCCGCGAAGCCGAAGAGCGTCCGACTGACAGACCAGAGACCCGACAGTGTGCGGGGGCTGAGGGCCAGTTAGCCGTGTGTGAGACCGTTGGGCGCTCACGCGTGACTGAGAGGCCGTGCGCAGTACTCGCGACGCCCGGTGGGGCGGCTGACTCAGCGCGCACGTCAGCGAAATCCGATGTCGGTGAGCTGTGCGCTTCGCCTGCGACACCCCGTAGGGCGGCCGACCTGGAGCGCGTGTCAGCGACGTAGGTGGTCGATGAGCCGTGCACTGCACCTGCGACACCCCGTAGGGCGGCCGACCTGGAGGTGGCAGCAGAGGCTGGTGCAAGGCAACCAGCGACCGCATCCTCAACGCGAGGGAGCTGCAAGAGGCCAATGGCGCCCGCCTTGTCCATCGCGTAAAACGCCGCGTGTCCCTGGATAGGGGCAATGGCGGCGTAGGGAGCCTCCCAGGAGCCCTGCGCATCGGCCACAATCGTGGGGTGAGCGGGGAGGGGGAGAGCATCTGGAGAGGGCAGCGCACCGGAGAAGGGGTCGAAACGCCCTTCCGTATAGCGCTGAGGCGGAGGCAGGCCTAGCCTGTTAGCCGCCTGAGTAGCCAGAGAAGCCAGCTCGGAAGCTAGCTGAGCGGCGTGGGTCTTGACAGCCGGAGGCATATCCTCGACGGTGGCGCCGTGAGCGGAGAGGAAGGAGGACATCTCCTCCTCATCCACAGCTTTGATAACTGGCTCGTCATCGGTGTCGCCTTGAGGCGGCGTGGTAGCCGCCCGGGCGAAGAGCGCGCCAATGGAGCTAGCAGGACTAGCCTGGTGGGCCTCGGTTAGCTGGCTAGCTGGTAGCAAGCTAGCCGCTGAGAAGCTAACCGACGGTCGATTAGCCACTGAAGCTCGATCGATGAGCCCAACCGGGTGCGGAGACGCCGGGGAAACATCGAGAGACTGGTAGGGAACAATACCCCTAACGCCAGCGGGGGAAGAACCTGCCCCCGAAACGCCAGTGGAACCCACGAAGAATGCCGCTCTGTTGGCGATAGCTGTAGGGGAGAGGTGTTCGCAAGCCGAGCAGAGATCTGGTCGCGAAAAGGCGAGCATAGCATGCTCGCTCCCCATGCAGATGAAACAGACGGCATGGCGGTCGGAGATCGCCATTGCGCGGTCGCAATCGGTGCATCGCCGAGTAGCCATCTTGCGTCTCGTGGTACCAGAAGTCAGGGACCGGCGTGAGCACTTTGAGCAAGACGGGAAATCCCTCGAAGAGCTTTGAAAAAAGCTGTTTTGGTGGGCTTTGACAAAAGCCGTCGGTTTAGAATATTTGCAAAGGCAAACGGAGACAATCAGAAATACACACGCAGTAGCGAGGTGAAAATGGCAAAGAGGACCTGAAGCGTAAGCGCAGTCAATATATAGACTTTCTGACGTCACGCAGGGCTGTCTAAGTAGTTGCCTGCGCGCGTCAGTGCGCTTACTGCCCTTTTTTCAAAGGGTTGGTTTAAAATGACTTCAGAAAAGCAGGAGATGATAGGCATCATCCACTCGTACGTTTCGGCTTCGAAACGAAAGAGAACTGTGGGATATTATCTTTGGTTTGTTAACTTAATCAACAAATCTCCAAGGAAATGTCCGAATTGTAGTGTTCAACTCTTCCAGTATGAAAAAGTTACATGAAATAAAATCCTTGAGACAAAAGGATAGGTCCAATGGAACGATCCCTTCAAAAAAGTAATGTAAAAGATCTGGAGGGAATCCTTTTGCAATCTGAAAGTAAGACAATTTGTCTAGCGGACAAGCATGCTTTACACAATGAACACTTCTCAATCTTTCATTTTGTAGCAGTTCAGAGACACAGCTATTGACCCTTGGGGATAAATATTCCACTTTTATCTTCATAATGTCATTATAATCAGCTAAGCAAAACCTATAGAAGTTGCCTCCAAAATATTCCCGAAAGCCAGCAAGTGAGTGTGCACCAAGATTATCAGCGGAAACAATAGTGCCAGTTACACTTGCTCCTAGTTTTTGTACTGTACAAAAAGACCCGGACTTTCAAGTAACGTAATATCTTTTATAAAAGGCTCAATAATCTTATCATATCCTAAAGTGATGCTGCAAGATACAGTAGATAGATGGAAGAGAGGATCTATGCTGAATAGGTAAATTAGCAATCACCCAATACACCCCACAGACCTTGTGCCCATTTTTTTGCAGTACCTAAGGGATTACAAATCTCAAAATCATCTATGTTACAATTCTAGTGCAATATGAAATTCATCACCAGAAAGCAGGTCACTCTCTTTTCTATTAAAACTGTCATAAAATGTACTGGCCTGTTTGTAAACCTGAGCTATGATGTTCCAGAACTTTTTGATTGAGAACACTTAAAATTGGTACATGCCTCACTTCCAAAACAAATAATATCAGGTCTTACATCATCTATACCAGGAGCATGGTGATATCTACTCTGATGGGCCTTAAAGGTATTAAAGACATCTGATTGGAAAGAACAATGTTTAAAAGGACAATTCACAGTTCCTTTACTCTTTACATGCTTTCCTAAATGAACAAAGTATAATGTAAGATTTGATGGCTCACAGAAAACACAGTTCACATCAGTTCACACAGTTCAGAGTCAATTTGTCAGGCGTGCTGGTAAATGTTTTTTTTTTTTAGGGCCAGGGTTTTGAAGGTGCAAGGGCAGTCTTTGTGTATGCAGGGCAAGGGGCAGTGAGTGCCGATTGTGTCCATGCTTAACTTTCCAAATGTCTTATTGCTCGACACTGATTTGCTGTGGAAAAGGTACAAAACTTAGAGGTCAACTGCATGAAACAGGATATCCACTGGAGGTTCTAAGGGAAACAGGAAAAAAATACTGCATTAGAATGCATGAGTTTCTGTGAAGAGTGGACAGCATAGTGAGACGATTTGTGCCATGCCATGCACATGATAGATAGATCAGATAGATAGATAGATAGATAGATACTTTATTGATCCCCAAGGGGAAATTCAAGGTCCAAGTAGCTTAGAAAATCACACACAACATATACTACAGTGTACACAGGATGATAAGAAGCAGATCAACAAAACAAAATGACTAGATCAACATTACTAAAAATAACAATAGAATACAAATACTATGGGCAGAGATGCGCATGAATGGGTGTGTGTCAAGGTAGTAGTGCAAATGAGTCCAGTAGTGCAACAGTGCAAGAATAAAAGTCTATTGACCAGCAATATGTGCATATGTAAAATGGACAATAAAAAAATATAAGCATAGCAATTTAGCAGTTGTAGTATAAGTATATGGACGATAAGATAAAAATAAAAATAGCCTAGTAATATAAAAATTACAGCATCGGTGCAAGAATAAGTCTATATAAGTCATATACAGGTTCATGCATCAGTCAAGTATGCAGGTCAAGTATCAAGTTACAGTTATTGTTATTGGTCAAGTATGAAGTGACAGTGTAAGGAGGAGTTGTGATTGTGGGCTAATGTAGCCAGTAGGGTCCCTAGGCAGTGTCAACAATACACAGTATTGTAGAAAAAAGTCTTGTAAGTGTATAAGAGGGTTCAGGTGCAGATAGACTATGCAGAGAAGTCCAACTCTCCTTTTCCTTTCAGTGAAGCATTGTAGAGTTGTATGGCCCTGGGTACAAATGACTTCCTAAGTCTGTCTGTTGTGCATGTCAGGGAGCGTAGTCTCCAGCTGATCAAGCTCTTCTGCTGCATGATAGTGCTGTGGAGTGGATGGCAGTCATTGTCCAGGATGTTCAGTAGCTTGTTCAGGGTCCTTTTGTCTGATACTGAAGTGATGCATCTTCTTTTTTCAAAGGCAACTCTGATACCCCTGGGCATACCACGTCTTGTGCAGAAGTAAATGACTTCTGTGAAGAAGTAAATGACGTATACTGGCTTTTGGCCTCATATTACTACATATCTGCCAACAGGTTAATTACACTGTATTCTTAAGTACAGCCTGTTGAACTCGTGATGACGTAATGTCACAGTTCTGTGACTTTGGCACTTAGTTCACACACAGATAGATAGATAGATAGATAGATAACTGAAGGAACCTGAGCAAAGATGCAAGGATGGCATATTGATGCCTCAAAAACGAATAAACCACAATGACTAGAAGGTTTCATGGAAACAAATGCCCTAGGACAGGTTATCACAACAGTGTCACAAGTTTGCCGTTTCAAACATTTGTATCTAAATTCATCAGCAGTCGACGATAGTGTTGAAGCGCACACAAAACTCCCTCTGAAGAATCACTCGGCGCTGGACTAATGGATCGTTCTTGTTAGATCCACACAGGTCAGAACAGAGAGGTCATCTTGCCATAAGCACTTCTCTTTATGTTCTGCCAAAAGGTTCTCCAAAGCAGCTCCTAATTTGCTTGTTTTTACTTTAAGTACCGCAATGAAGGCAGCGCCTGAAGCTGCACCCTGTTGTTGTTGTTTTTATGTCTAAATATGTATGTAGATACATAATAAAAATATAGAAAATAATGAAACCACTTGCGTTGACTAGGTGCCAGACAACTTTTTCTCTGACCTTTGCAGGATCTTGCCGTTTCTTCCCACTGCTTCTGCTGCTGACAGGAGCGGGAATAGTTGAGCTCAGCTGTGTACACTCACACATACGCACACACACTCTGTATGATAAATTGCACGGGCGTAATCTGTTTTCATGAAATACTGTGACATGATGAGGTAGGAAACCTCTCATCCTCTGTGACTTCCTCCATATGATTGCCTCCAAGCCCCCATTGGTTTGCAATCTCCAGCACATGCCTGAGAACTACTGCAAAGGGGGCTTGGAGTGGCTGGTTTTATGTACATTTCATATCGCCACGGTAATCCCCAGGACGAGTCGGGAGGGGGTTGAGGAGTCCTGTATGACAAGCATCGCATCATTTCATCCCATCCTGATCTGGGCTTTGTCTCCCTAGTGAAGAAGGGAACCTGTAACTTTGGTGTTATTGGTCTCCATGGTGTGCATATATAACATAATACACCCACATTAGTTTCATACTGTTATGTAACTGGGGTCGAGAAAGTGTTACTATTCTTTGTGTCTCACTCATAGGAACACATGAAGCAAGGGAGGGAGTAGCCACAATAGGATTGTTTAAGAAAATAAATGCAGGAGAGATAGATGGATTGAAAGATCGGGAAAGAGATGAGCTAATCAGATTGGTGATTGGTTTCACTTCAGAGTCCCTTTTTGTAAGGCCATCTAATCTTCCAACAAGTTTCTACACACAACTTTCTCTTTGTGTGTGTGCGTGTGTGTCTGTGACAGAGAGAGAGAGCATGAGTATTCTATTTTATTCTATTCAATTCATAGCCTTAAACATTCATTAGGGATTTGTAAGTTGCCTACTTGCTCGCAAAGTGGCTGCTTCCGCACATACTGTACATACAGGGTCCGAACAATTAGCTCTTTTTTCTTTTTCAAAGAAGAAAAGAAACATAACAAAGAGTTAGTAATTACAGTGAGCTGTATTCGTTTTTGAAATGATGATCATTTCAATCTCAGGATATGGTTATTTCCCTGGCACAGAATCCCTTTTTTCCTTGGTGAGCATTAAATGCTAGGTTTAAACACAGTTCATTTACAGTAATGCAGAGGCCTTAATCCTTTTACAGACAGGTTAGATGCTCTCACAAAGCAAGTGTGCTTGTATGGTATTGTGCTAGAGTGTTTATCTCGCTATGTTATATTTAAAGCCGACTTCAACTCAGTCCTTTGGATTAAATCAATTTCCCTGCCCTCCCCAAGTCATACTAGTGCATTCATTTACAATCAAGGTAGGCAGCAGGTAAACTAAACTAGGCACACAGCTAAAAGCTAATCTGTTTTAAGCGTCTGCTTTGAAGTGCCATTAGACATGACTATTGTATAAAGTGTAGAAATAAAAGTGAATGGAATTAAAGAACTGTAAGAGCTGTTGAATGAATTGTTTTTATGAAGTGACATTACATGCATGTTGTGTCAGATCTGAAATCACTGGCAGAAGATATGTCTGCTCTGACACGCGCAGGCAACTACTTAGACAGACCTGCGTGACGTCAGAAAGTCTATTTCTTGACTGCGCTTACGCTTCAGGTCCTCTTTACCAAGCTCGCCAGCGTCGGCGAATTGAGGCCCGAAGCGTACGTTTGGGCCCACGGGTGGAGTGGGCCCTGACATGCGCAGGTGGAGGAGCACCTGCCGCCTCATACGCTAGTCGTATGGCCTCAGTAAGCCAATGAGACATACGCTGGGTAGACAAGGCCTGACCCTTGGCACGCTCACCATGGCAGACGAACAGCTGATTCGTCTTTCTGATGTTCTGCGTACACGTCAGGTAGGCACGAAACGCTCTGACTGGACACAGAGTGACGGGCACGGAACCTCCCGTCTCAGGTAAAGCGAAAGAGAACAGCCCAGTCATT
>JAGFZM010000427.1:173360-189749 GCA_017657215.1 Limnothrissa miodon | reverse complement strand
ATTTCACAGTGGCTATACTTTTCCAAGAAATATTAATGACAAATCTGAAGATCTAAAGAATCTGAATAAGCTGCGTTATATCATTATACTATTGGCTGTTATTAATAACACCTGTGCTTGCCCTGCGATTTTATGGAAAAATGGCTGCAGTGGAATTGGCCCATTTGCAACAGGCACAATAGTGTTATTTGTACTTGAAGTACGTGAAGAGTGCCACATCTGACTTATTTTCTGTTTCCCCTCTACTGTATAATTTCCCCCTTGTCCAGTGCTCTTTTGAGCAATCCAGCTTAAAACATTGTGTTCTCGTTTCCTTGGTAACAAAGCACCCTTTCCGTCTTGCGGGCATTATGTCTGACTTTTTTTGGGGCTGGTGCTGCATCTTGGTAGGCCCTCGACCAATCACACAGCGTGGGCAAGGCTAGTTATCCAACACAAAATACACTCCAAGCCTAACAAGGCATTTAAGAAGGGAGAGCCCTTATACAATGAATGTCTGCCTAGTAAGGGACTTAAATGTCTTCTTTCACATCAGAAGCACACAAAAGAAAATGCTGACAGCTTATGAAAACATAAAAAAGAAAAAGGAAGGAAAAGAGAGAGATAAGGAGGCAGTGTGAGTGTGTGTGGGGGGCAAAGTCATTGAAAATGAATGCCATGGGTATTCAGCAGTTTTTGGACAAATAGGAGTATTAGAATTGCTGGAAAAAGACCAAGACTCCACAGCAACTGTGTGACTTTGGCCCCAGACAATCTTCTGTGCATCTATATAGCTCTTCCAACCATGAGCATGGCTAATACTTTTTTACTAAACTACAGTAACACTGGTAGCACTTTCATTGAGGTTTTTGACATAAGAGTGACACAAACCTGTCATAAAGGTGACACATATCAGAACACGTCAACATGTTTATGATTGTTGTCGTTATCTCTCATTATGTTTTTTTTATAATCCCCAAACAGTGTGAACTTTACTTTACAAAAATTGGTGACACTTAGGTTGGGTATCTAGGTTCACACACCAATAGCAACCAAATAATTAAATGCTCACTCAGAGTTACATTTACACTAACCAACATAACACACAACATCTACACTGATCCATCCATCCATCTATTGTAAATGTTCATTACATCCAAAGACAATGCATCCATTTGAAGGTAAATTCTATGCACTTTAAACTTTTTATTTACGAAATCAATATCAAAAACATCTAAGTACATGTACTTGCTAAAGAAGCTGGGTGGTGCTAAAGGACACTTTTATGTTTTGTTGTGTGCAGTCTTGACTGCTAGTCTGATGGCATTTCCAGTTTCCAGGTTGGATCATAGTGATGCAAACGATCATAGTGCCGCAAACGAAGAAAAAAGTTTGCTTTTTTACGAGAAAACTTATATGTGAAAACGGGGTCTTAGTGTGCACTGAGTTATTTCTCAAAAAATGTTTTTTTTTTTTTTAAAGGTGAATTTCTTTGTGCACTTCTGTACACCCCATGTCATGTTGGATAACATTAAAAAGTCTGGTTTGTCGATCTGTCACTATACCGATGAGGATCAAAAGATCAGCAAACCACCAAAAAGGTTGCTGGTCAGTATACCATCATACCTATTAGGACCGATTGGTCAGTATACCACCCTATTTAAAAGGCCCGAAAAGCCTTTTACGGTATCCAGTAATTAAAATAAACCAACAGTGCAAAACAAAAGTTTCTGCTCTGTGTTTAAAAACGAAACATAACTCAGTATTGGGGTAGAGTCCCCCAAGCAACCATGCAAGACTGTGTAGCCAGCTGAGGCTGGGAATACTAAACAATAAAGCAGGAAGCTGTAGGATCTGGTGATTGATTGCGACTGCGCCAAACAGAGCCCAGAGCACAAGCCACAGAGTCGTGGCAAAGCGGCTTTTGAGAATACGCCAATAACTCATTGCCAAACAAATACAAGCTAGTAAAATAGGCTTCTGAGCCGCAGAGGACTCGGGAGACAAAATAACGACATATTCTCTCCCATAGCTCTCAATGGATGGAATGGAAGAATGATTCAACGAATGCAGAGAACACAGCTCATTCTGCCAAAAACAGCTAAATAACATTCCGTAACACCAGCTGACAGCATCTCAGAGAAAAAAAAACTTTTGACAAGAAAGTTGTGACTGTTTTAGCTAAATTGTGCTGACGCATTCCACCTGTGTGACAACTCTGGCAGCCAGGTGTTTCCATTTGGGAAGTGTCTTTGTCTCTCTTTTCATTTGGATCGCATGTGGAAAAATATGGTTGCCTAAACAAACAAGAGGAGAGAGAAAGAAATAGAGAGATATTTGTTTAAGGTCTTATTAAGCCTGCATGGAGAATAGAGAATGCTAATTTGTCAAAGTTTTGGGGTCTGAGTGGATATCTGTTGATGTTTCGTGGAACAGGCTCTCATCTGGATTGATTAGTTCTGCCTTTGTGTACAGGCACAGACAGCGGCACAGCTCATGAGAAAGACTAAAACTGGCTATCCCATTTCAGCTGGGGTTTTGTTTTGTTTCCTTTCCTTTCTGTTGTTTGGTAATAAATCCAATTTCGGAGTAATGCTTGGCTTGGAAAAAATCGTAAATCTTCTCTGAGATTTAAAAAAGAAAAGGAAGAAAGAAATGCTCCACAAATGTGCTGAAATGTAGATCAGTTAAACATTTTAAAACGTTTTAAAGCTTTTTAAAGTAAGGGAAAAGAACAGAAAAGATTTAGTCAAGCAAAGTATAAGCAAAGAAGCCATCACAGATTCCATGGGCAGTGGATAGTGTTTTAGCGTTTTATTGACTAAGACACAAATAAACTAGTTTTCACTGTGCTGCAGATATGCTATAGTGTAATCTGTGCACATAAGTCATTATACGTAGTGCAAGTTCAGTCCATTTAACATGTTCACCCTCTTAAGGCTTTTTTCCCTCCTGTAACTTGGGATAGGGTTGGATGCCAATGTGATGCAAGCAGCTGAATTGGTAAGGGGGAAAAACAGAATAACAAATATGTTTGATATGTTTTTTTCTTTCCTTCCTCTCCCTCTCTTTCAGTTTGGTTCCCATGCCTGTTATAGACTGTTGCCCAAATGGGATTCAGTCAACGGTGGCGGCGACAAACACAGAATCACGACAGCGAGAGACCCAAGTAAAAGAGCACAAGATGCCCCCAATTTGGCAAATGAGATTCCCTAGGGAGAATGAGAAACAACGATTGCCTCTCCAAAGCTTCCTATTTCTGTCCCTCCCCCACCCCCTCCCCACCGCCTCAAACATACATCAGCTCATGTTGTCTATTTGTGCGCCTCGGAATGGATGACATCAACATACAACACGAGCGCTCCTCAGAGGCAGACTGTTCAGGTGATAATGGGATCTGTGGGGGGAAAATCCAGTTAACTCAACGTAATTCATGGCTTTGGGAGCAATAAAACAGACTATGCTAGATGTCGAAGACACGTAGGACACACACACACACACACACACACACACTCTCTCTCTCACACACATGGAAATTTCAGTTCCTGTTAGACATTATTTATTTAATCCCATTTCATTGTGTTTGGGTATCGCTTTTGGCTGTGCGGTGTGAATTTGTCGAGTTAGCCGGTGGGTTGCGCGACCTGGTATTCTCCGGTGTCAGGCGGCTCATGTGGAAAGCAAACTCCCAGCACGATGAGCGGTTTGCACTGCTGTGGGAACAGAAGTTGACTGAGGGAATTGATTCCAAAGCTTTCGTATTGATGGGGAAAGGCTAAAAGTGAGACGCTATGAATACCAAATCCTCATTTTTTTTCCCTTTTTTCTTGTAATATTTTTTCTAGATTCTCTTCATTCACCTCCTCTTTCAGCTTTACTTTTGGATCAGTGTTCTTTTGGTTTGTTGATGTGACCCACCTTTCTCCTCTTCCAGACTTTGTGTGAAGTACTATTTCTAGACATCTTTTAAATATTAAAAAAAAAAATCGGTGGTTGACACTCTTTGGGACCATTTTACAGGTACCTACATATTTTCATTAAGAGGCATTTGTTTTATCCATTTGGGGCCACTCAATTAAATGTATATGGAAATCCCTTAAAAAAATAGTTTACATGTAAACAACTTTAGTTGGTGTTGATTAATGGCTTGTAAGTTAACGTCTTTAGGACATCAGTAAAGGGGGAGAAGTCCTTCTGTGATTCAATCAATATCCCTGGTGTTAAAGGTCAAGGTCACTGGATGTTGGGAAATAGAAGCAGTATGTGTGGAAAATTGGGAAATAGAAGCAGTATATGTGATGTGACATAGATCAAATAGCAGAGAGCTACAAGGCACCATCTGCATAGCAGTGATTGGAGAAGCATTGTGAGAGGGTGATTGGACCCAATGAGGTGATGTACACGACAAAGTAAAGAGGTTCAGTGAAAGAAATAATTCATTAATGGAAAAAAGTTAGCAATTCCGACAGACATACACACACACACACACACACACTCTCTCTCTACAGTACATTGACACACATTCCAGTCTAGAGGACAAATAAAGGGATTAGATGTCCTACCAAATGACAGAGTAGGTGAGCAAGATCTGCCGCATTCTATACAACTCGTCAGCTTGATCCACAGCCTAAAGTACCACCACCACCCCCACCCCCCCACTACCACCTCATTTCTGTTCCAACCCGGAGTGTCCCTAACAATACGAGACTATGCAACATCATCTTAGGAGCCGAGGAGCATGCAGAGATTTGCAAGTTATCGCCGTTTCATGTGTCGAGGGAGAAAAA
Organism: Limnothrissa miodon; assembly: GCA_017657215.1. Lineage (NCBI taxonomy): Eukaryota > Metazoa > Chordata > Actinopteri > Clupeiformes > Clupeidae > Limnothrissa > Limnothrissa miodon. Next base: position 184,983 of record JAGFZM010000427.1, on the reverse strand, counting down.
AAGACAAACCTCTGTCCTATCTGTCCTAGTCTGTGTGAAAGCCACCTGACGTCGCAGGCGTTTGCATGTGTTTTTCCTCCCCCTCCTCCGCATCCCAAATCCCTATCAGACAGTTATCCTGATGTGAGCTTACGCACGCATTCCCTTTTGAATGTCTTAAGTCCAGAACTTTATCGGCGACAGACAGACAGCAGGACGTCAGACACACATCATTCGGAATTAGCGCTGCTGCATTTGCTTGTGTCCCTCAGAAAGTATGCCGCTACCGACATCATATGTGTGTGACACACACACTCACACACACAAACACTTTGTGTATTGTATGCTTCACTTTTTACATTCACAACAAACACAATACACTCACACACACACACACCTGTGTATGTGGATCATTTAGCACATGGCTGAAACACACACACACACACACTCAAAACAAACCCCAGTGCTACCCCTGCCCCTCCTCTCACTCCATCATCTTGTTTAGTGATTGGATGTGCGGCAGTGACAGGCCTGCAGGGATCTCATTTGACTCCAAGGGAGAGTGAGAAGGAGAAGGACTCGAGCGTGAATCTGTCTGAATGCATTTTAAAAGTCACAGGTAAGACAGAAAATTACCCGCCTCGCTTCCCACCTCCCTCCCTCACACACACAGAGATTCACACACACACAAACACTCTCTCTCTCTCTCTCTCTCTCTCTCTCTCTCTCTCTCTCTGCATCAGAACCACTCTCCCAGCTTCCCGCTCAACACTGATAGAGATTCCCTGGTGGTGTGGAGCAGAGCAGTGTGGGCGTGTCAACTGTTTGTTTGCCTATAGCATCACCATGGGCAATGTGTACATTTGTGTGTTTGTGAGGCATCAACTCAATCTACATTACAAATCAAACAATCTTCTGACATTATAATAATAATAATAACAACAACTATTATTATTATTATTATTATTATTATTATTAGGCTATTATTATGCAGGCAAGTCTGTCAGAACAGAAATACAAGACATCATATTTTGAACAGCCTTGAAAAAAAAAAAAGATGTTATTTTTTTATCTTGTGTAAACACTCTTCATAATGTATAAAGACCTGAAAGGAGTGTCTGTACTGTATGTCTAAGAGTGGTAGGATATAGGTTAAAAAGGGACACCCCCAAATGACCTATAGGAACAGCAACCCAATGTAAAGGAACAATTTTATTGATTTTATGTCAAAAATGCTCAACGCACAATACATCACATACTAGTTGCTTTATTATATATGAAGCAGATGATTACCAAGCTGCTTTAAACGTAATTTTGAAACAATGTATTTGAATTGAACTAATTATCTTATTTAAATTTGATAGACCTTCCTCAGTGATGTACTGCAAACATCCCAACATCGTTCTAATTCTGATGACATTTTTGCAAAGTGTTGTTTTGTTTTGATGAAGGTGCCACTTGTTTGGTTAAGTGTGTCTTTTGCAGTTGAGAATCTACCATAGGTGTAAAGCCACGTTCCTAATTCGGGAGACACATTACTGAGCATCCCCATGTCAGGGCACTCAGTAAAATGCTGTCAAGTAACAGGCTGACCTGTTGGCTGGAGTTGAGAGGTGTGTGTGTGTTATACAGTATAAGAATATTATTCTTCTGTATCAGAGGCAGTGTTGAATATGGTACTACTCCCTGAGTGGTGCAGCCTGGGCTAATTCAAAAACAACAGTGACGGCTTTTGGAGTTCTGGCATCCCAGTTTCCTTCTGTTGTCTGGACTGAATATGACAAATGTGAGACACTGGAAAAAAGCTATTTGTCTTTTAAAATGTGAATCTGTTTATTCCTCCTCCCTTGACATCAATAAAAGTGTGTCTCTTTTGATTACCCTGGCCGCCACTCGCGGAGGGACTGACAGAGATCGGAGGGGTTCTGTTTAATGAAAGGCAGTGCCTCTGGAAAATGCACTGGGGTGTAATTTTTTGGCAAGTTGGCTTGAGTCTGTGTGTGTGTGTGTGTGTGTGTGTGTGTGTGTGTGTAGTGATGGTGGGGGAGAGAGTTCCATCAAACTTTTATTACTCAGTTCATGCATAAAACTTTTCCAGAGAGAGAAGTGATAGTAAAATCATCATGGCCTCCTGAAGTGATGGGCGGTTAGGGTAGGCAGTGCCTGCCCTGGAGGATCCAATAAGTTCCTAAAAAATATATTTAAGTCCTAAAAACACACATAAGGTTCTAAATTTGGGAGTATTGAGTTTTGTAAAACCGCGTTAGCATTTATGATTAAATCCATAAGCACCTAGGAGAAAATTGCAAAAGGTTTTGATCATTTTCACAGACAATTTCTCTGCTTGTTTTCCCCCCACATTTGGTTTCTTTTGGGGTTGGCTCATGCGTACTGAGCCCCTGAGTCTTTAAAAGAGGAGGCAAAGATGCAGCTGAATGGGCATGTCTTAAGTAAGCTACAAGGGGGAGGGACAGATGCCCCATCAAGGCTATAAGCATTAGAGCTACAGTATGAACATTCTAAAGGCTATAAGGTATTCACCAAATGATATGATGAACAGAGAGACTTCAAAGAAATCCTTCTTTTGTTAGATTACCTGATACCAATATTGTCTTATTTTCCAGTGCATGAAGAGAGTGTGGTTCATGTTTTAAAATTACGGTTTCCAGCACAATTATGTAATGAAAGAGCTGCCCGTGCAAAAGCAGACACAAAATGGCCACACATCCAGAGCAAATAAAGTATAGCCCATCATTGAGTTACAATACCCTGAATACATAATGTGAAAATATCTCAGACAATGGGTTGTTTTAGAACCTGCGAAAAAGAAAATACATCCTAATGGCCAATAAGTCTGCCTTGGTAGCATTTGAAATAGGCGTTTTTTTGTTTTGTTTTGTTTTTTTTTATACAGTAAACAAGGACATTAAGACTATAGATTAGCCTGCCAAAATAATATCCAGGGCCATAAGATGATACCCCTTTTTCACTACATGTAACTGGCCTCATGTTATTCAAATGAACTAATGACATTTCGAATTTGATGCAGAATCAACTCCAGAAGCAATAGCAGTTATTTCAGTTTTAGCCCTTCTCCCCAAGCATCAGCTGGTACTCAGCTGGGCACTGGTAATACATGTCCAGTCCAACAAATGTCACAACGTACACTGCATGCATTACATCACATAATAGTGGCGATATTGATTAAAATGCTTCAAGCAAATAACAAGTATGTAAATAATGTCCCAAAGGAGGAATGATAGTTATGACTGTACTGGGTCAATTTGAAGCCCTCCTTCATTGCTGTCTGTAGCTTTGCTCTCCTAGGAAATTGCGATTGGGTAGATCAAGGTCTCACTTTAATCAAGGCCTTAATTTGCTTCATATTTTATATTGATGGCTCCCGTTACAGGAAAGAGAGAGAGAGAGAGAGAGAGAGAGATAGAGATGGAGACTTGGACAAAAAAGATACATTTCAAAAGAAATGAAACAAATCAATTTAGCAGCTCCAGTTATGTTTCCGTAAATCAGTCTCTGTGGTGCAGGATGCGCTGGCTTGATATAACGCCAGGGTTTATTGTGTAACACAATCAGCTTTCATCAGCCTCGGGTCAGGAGCGGAGACCCCCATTTCCTCCCAGCCCAACTCCTGTCAAGATTCAATAATATCTACTGCCGCACGTCCTCTTTGTGGGCTTAGCTGCAGCACAGGCTCGGGCTCAGGCTCTGGCTTGCACCCACAAAGGGAGAGTGAATGGCCACAATCATGGCCATTATGAAATGCTGCCACATTGAAATATAGTTGTTGTTGTATTTGTTTTTGTTGTATTTAAATACTTGTTTTGTCATGTTTGTACAGATGAGACATTGCAGGAACTAATTTTGGGGTCTCATGATGTCTGGATCATGAAAGCAGGTACATTTTTTAGTATTTATTAATTTGATAAATGAAATAGTAAATAATAATGATTAAAGTGCAAAAACTCAAGCAGACCTCCAGAAACCTCCGGCCTCTCCTCAGACACAAACCCTGAATTAGGAGAAGAAAGGCTGAGGCCTGAGCCGGGCCGTTGGGCAACAAAAAACACGCAATCAGACCACGTGAACCAAATCACCATAGGAATGTAATGATGTGTGTTTGTCCCAGGCACACATTGAAATCTGTGTTAACACCTCTCATGAAGCCGGAAACAGTTTGCCGTCAGTCAGGCTCTCTCTCTGTCTCTCCACACTACAGGTACCGAAGATCAAACTCTATATGTGTAAAGATCAGTATGATGGTTTCATATGATGGTTTAAGATTGGATTTAACATCTCGTTATATACTGATCTGAGTCATCAACAGGATCTGAGCTCTAATCTCAAAGCAAGTGTGACTGACTTCAATATATTTGACAGAGTTTTCCTACAACAACAGAACGTATATGAATTGTACTACTCAAAGGCATCTCAACCACAACTTCACCATCGTGTAAACCAGTGAGCCTCAGACTGCGTCTTCTGTGCTACCTTTTGTTCTGTTTGTGTACTGGCCGTGATGATCGAAAACCCCATTTTGCGCTCTGTTATGGTTGTTGGAATTGTTTCGATCTCCATCATAGCTGTGTTGATCATGTTGATGCCATCTTGGAAGCCAAGAGGAAGTCTCTGAAAGTGCTTTTCTAAGATACAGAATCTAATTTACTTTATCAATAACAATAGTAAATATCATGATAGATTCTAGTTCTTTTTTCATCCTGGTGGAATTATAAATGCATGGTTGTACTTAAATCTGTTGCTAATTTGAGAGCAAGACCTTTAAGAAAAAGAAAAAAAAGTCTCTAAGAAGATGTAATTAAATCTCTACCCATTCCCTTGAGTCTCTGGCAATATGTATTCATTTTTTATAGATGAAGAAATAAAGATTAAATGTTAATCGCCGTATTTCTCATTAAACTTTATCTAATGAATCGCAAACGGGGACTGTGGGAAATTAACTGTGTTTATTTAACAAACAGAGAAATCTTTCAGTCACACAATTACACTGCTTTCAAACCGCTGTTGCACACGTATCGTCTTCCTCGTCAGCTGGTAACATATGTTGAAGTAATTATCAAAACACAAACCCAACCCCTCCCTCACCACATTCTCTCCTACCCCATCATCACTTTTCTTTGCCTCCTGTAGTAATCACCGAAGCTTGAGTGCTGGCTCGCTGCAGTTCACTAGCGTTATTTCCCCCCGATAATACCGGCAGATATTTATTTAACTGTCGCACTGCAGAGGGAAATTAATTACACCGCTGTTGACTCTAAGACACTTCTTACCACCCGCACAGTGAGAAAGGAGGGAGATGACAGAGAACAGCCCTCATACACAGCCCTACCTGCTCTCAAATGGCCTATACATCTGGAGATTGGCCCCGACAATGTGCTAGAGTTTCTAAGGGCTCTACCTTTGGAACCAGGGGAATTGCTGGTACTACAGTCAGTATCACTATGAAAATAAGTAACAATAGCTTCAAAATGCATGGATGAAGATGGCTTCCTTGTATGTTACTTGAGGTCAGACTGACAAAACTTGGGGTTGTCACCTTGCCATTGGCCGGGTGTTTGCACAACTCAGCAGCGTGCTAAAGGAGAAGTTTGTAGTAAATCAGTAGCAGAATTGCAGAATTGACGCTAATGCTACTTCTTTTGCTCCTTTCACTTACTGTACATGTGGCATTAGCTGGCAGTAAATGAATATGACCTAAAATTAATCTATGACATCAATCTCTGACCTCAAAGGGCTACAGTACAATATTATATATACATGTATATATAGTGCACTCTTTATAACTCTATGTGCTTTGTGTCTTTTTTCTGCTGTGCACTTTGTTATTGACTGAGTCAGGGCTAAGCCCTGTGAGTGTTTGTTTTTTTGGTCTGATTTTAGAACAGTTTGCCCTAAAAAATATTGTGAGGTTTAAATGGATGGGAATGATTGCCATGTTCTGGAGTCATTACTGAATTGAATAATAATAACAATAATAATGTAAGTGTCTAATAATGTAAGTCTGCTCACTATTGAAATGGATGAGGTATTAATCTTTTTCTGATGGCAAGAGAGAGTGTTCATTATGCGTTGATTAATCCACTCTCCCTCAATGTCCGAGACAAGTGTTTGTACAAGTATGGCACAGTTCAGTGAAACAATATACTTTCATCAACATTTGATTAAGCTCTTTGGAGTCTAGGGCTGATTCTGATTCAACAACCTGACAGTTTGAGAACCAAATTTAATCACATTTAGGTAAGAGTGCCCTTTCTTTAGTTAACAAAGCTTTTACTTTTTCAAATATTGAAATGACTAACATTGTTAATATGAATCGTCTCGGCTACCCTAGTGGTAGCCTCAGAGTATACAACCAACCTCAGGGAGCTAACTCATACGAGGAAGTATACAAACCCGGACGTCAGACGGCCCAACGGCGAGGGCCAGAGCACACTCGCCGCCACACCCAACCTGGTCACGTCCAGAGCATGATGAAAGTATTATCAGAGGCCCTAGGAGGCACTCTGACAAATATCAGACACCGAGACTCCTTTCCAAAATGACCATGAAGCCGCCACCCCACAGGTGGAGTGCGCCCGAAGCCGGGTCGGCGGCACAAACAGCTGTACAGTGCGCCTGAACTTGCAGGTACGCTGGAGGTAAGCTCTCAGTGTTCTAACTGGGCAGAGCGAGACCAGAGCGGAGTTATCAGCCGCGTCCTGGGGATAGGCGTGCAGCTCAATCACCCTGGAGCAGGTCTCTGAAGTGAAAACTTGAGGGTGGAAAAATAGGTTTGGACACCGCAAACTCCATACAGGCCTGGCTCACGGAGAGTTCGGTCAGGTCGCCTACGCGCTTGACAGAGGTCAAAGCTAGCAACAGAGCTGTCTACAAGGAAAGGAGCTTCAACTAGATGAATCCAAAGGTTCGAAGGGAGCCTTCGTCAAGTCACAGAGAGGACCCAGGTGGGCACTGACTTAACCGGGAGGAGGCGGACCCGCCTCTCATGAACCTCAAGGCAAAGGGATGAGCCCCAGGGGACACACCACTGTAGCCTTTGTGGCTGGCTCCAACCTGTGCTGGAGGAAGGAGAGCACAGACGCGATAGGGTAGGACAGAAGGTCACAGCCTCTATCTGCGCACCAGGAGCTGAAAAGCGTCACTTTCAAGGTGTATAGGGAACTCATGGAGGGGTCCCTAGCAATCTGCATCGTCTCAATCACAAACGTTGAAGGACCCTGTCCCAAGGGGTCAAGCCGTCAGAGCCCAGTTCTCTGGGTGGGAATGTCATATCGACCCACGCGCCTGAGCAGCGGGAGCAGGTCTGCAAACCAGCTCTGAGAGGCCCAATAGGGAGCTATCAGGATCACTCTGTGGGCCTCCTTGCTGACCCTCCATCCTGAGGCAGAGGAGGGAACGCATACAGATGGAGACGTGGCCATCAATGCACGAGAGCGTCTCTCCCTACAGGGGGTTGTCCGTCCCTATAGAGAACCACAGCGGACACTGCGCATTCTCCTCGGAGGCGAATAGGTCCACCTGAGCGTGGCCTGGCCCAACCTGGTGAACAACCTGCAGATGCAGAGCACAGGCCACCCTGGCGATTCAGATAAGCGACTGCTGTCGTGTTGTCGGTCCTGATCAGAACGTACACGCCCTAGAGGTGAGACAGGAAGTGCTTGAGGGCGAGGAAGACTGCCAGCAGGTTGAGGAAGTTTATGTGTAGGTGTCTGGTGACGCTAGGGGTGGGCGATATAGTCTAAAATTTATATTGCGGTATATTTTGAACCATAGACGGTAGATGATATATATGTCACGGTATACTTTGTTATGTAACTTACAGCATAACAGTTTCTTAATGGTTACCATAGCATAAAGGCAATATGAACAACAGTTGTTTAATCATCGTTCGGAGGTTATATTGGACTCTCAAATTCACACAGAAGTAAACTGGTAAGCAGCATTTGTGTCAGGCAGTAGCTGTTCATTTTATAGGCTCTTACAGTTTCGTTGTAAGAATGAAAAGGTACTATCAATAAGGTGAAGCTACAGGTCAACATTTTTTCACATGGTTGTGGAAACGCAATGAGCCTATCACGGTATGGCGATATGACCCAAAATCTCTATCATTGGCAAAATTCATATTACATACGGGATATATTGTCTATATTGCCCACCCCTAGGTGACGCACAACCAAGTCCCTCTGGCCGTGGACTGGTGCACTAGCGTCGGAAGCGCGTCTAAGGTGACTTCCGGAGGACTTGCTTCTCCCGCTGAGCAGCGTCCTGCTGAGGCATGTGGCGGGACCCTTAGCACATGCCGTGGGTACTCTCTCCCTCCAGGGGCCTGCGAGCGGTAGCGGGGGTGGCTCCACAGGGTTGGTGGCTCGTCTGAGGTGACAGCCAGATACCCGCGGGTAGTGTCCATGTCCACCACACAGCCGCACGCTACACGTATGCCCAGCGGCCGGCCGCTTTGCGGACATGACCTTCTTGGGAGTGCGCGGGGCTGTGGGGGGTGAGGGGCTGGCTGTCCCTGAGTCAGCACCCATAGGGGAGGGTGGGAGGGTCTGCCCGTCACGAGGACAGAGCCTGCCAGGCAGATGCCGATGGGGAAAGGGGCCCTAAGAGGGGGTATAATTAATTGGGCACTCAGAAAATTTCTCACAAAGGATTCAATTGCGTTAGCAATTCGGTTGAATTGTACTCGCAATTTAAAATTGAATTACACAACAGATTAACAGGGAATCGAACCCAGGACGACCACGTCAGACAGGGGTTATACCAATACTCTAGCCACACCACGCTGGCTGAAAAACTTACACAAGAGTTTAAGGCTTGCTCAGTATGTCTATGCCAAGTGTAGCCGCTGTATGGAGTATATCTCGACTAGTTCGTCAAGACGGAGAGTGTATCCGTTTCCGGGACCGAAGCAACGGGAGCAGTAGGCTCAAGGGGAGCTAACGCCGGTAGAGCCTGAGCTACTGTGACTGTTAGCTGGCTAGTCACTAACTGTGCAGGGGGCAAAGCCAGCGGAGGCCAGCGGAACCAGGGCCGAAACCACCGGAGAAGCTGACCACGAGGGAGCTAGCTGGCTAGCTAGTAGCTAGTGGGGAGTTAGCCTCAGAAACCACCGGAGAAGCTAACCACGAGGGAGCTAGCTGGCTAGCTTGTATCTAGTGGGGAGTTAACCCCAGGCGCTAGCTGAGAGTCAAAGGAATCGTGGACCTAAGTCACACTAGTCGTCCACCCCGGAGTGGTCGGACGAAATCCCGGAGTGGCAAGGTGGCGGCACGGACCCCAAGAGCAGAAGCTGTGCAGGTCTTCACGCGCCATTGCCCTGAGGCAAGCCTCGCATCTTCGTACGGTGGAAGACATCCACACTGTCTAAGGGCACCACGATTGGTTTGCCTCGGAGATAAAGCTTTAGGAGCCTCACGGATGCAGGTAAGAGCTTGAAAAAAGTTTTTTTTCGGAGAATAGTTGGAGCTAACAGGCTAATGGTAGCTAGCAAAGCGCAAAGAGTGTTCTAGGAACGCTGATGCGAAAAAAGAGGAGGTCCAGATCTGTGCTCATGCCTTTATGGACTTCGTGACGTTTCCCCTTGGAGTTGCGAGCCCTCTGCTGGCATGCGCACAGCTTGCCTTTTTCTATGAAAAAGGTTGGTGGTAGCTTTCAGCGAAGTCACAACGAAGTTGCGAATATCCCAAAATGTTATATGTCTAAGGGACCCGAAGGAGAACTTGGCTTTTCTCAAACAATTATGTTTTTGATGAAAGACATAAAACATATTCCTGGGAAGTGAAATATATAACTCAAGATTGATTGAGAAGATGAAAAATAGAAAAGTAATAAAAAGCCTTTCAAAGTGCCATATTGGGAGATAAAAAGAAAAGGCAGATGGTGTGAAAAGAACAAAACAAAACAAGACCAAAAAAATCTCCTCACAAAAGCACTCCCAGAGACACAAGTAAGAGAGAAAGAGGAATCCTAAAATAAAACAAGACAGAAACTTCTTGTTTTTGGTGAAGTTTCAGTATCAGGAGGTCAGCCATCAATTAGTTCTCGTGGAAATAAACTTTTTCCCATTTTGAGCAACTGTCACAGGGTAACCAGTGGCTACCATTTCCTCACTGGTCTGTCTAGTCAAGCGTCATTTTTAAAGGGGGACCATAGAAACAAAAGAAGGGATCCACAATTCTGTGACCAGATGTGTAATGTGTTTTTTTTTCCACCAGATGGAAAAAAAAACACATTACCCTGAATCCTTAATAATTAAAAAAGCATTAATAAATAAAAATAATAAAGCCAAGTCATTATGCACAGATCATTGAACAACAACAAAAAAAACTGTGTTTAAAAAAAAATTACCTCTGAAATGTCAGAAATGTTTAAATCCATCTTCACCTCCTGTCCCAGCTCCATGGCCATCACCCCACAGCTGACATGGTCTCCTTCTGCAGAATGAATAGGCCAAGATAGGCCACATGACAGGACAGTTACAGTCCACACACACACACACACACATACAGACTTTCTTTTTCCCTTTGAGTGTGGCGCCATTGCCGAGACAAGCCACGCTAATTATCCCATGTCACCAGATGACATTCTAATCACATGCTCTGAGTAATTACTCGCAATTGAACATTTTTCGAGGCGCGTTAGCCCTGCCGGCGTGACGTGCTTTGTCTTCCACAAGGAAACAGGACTCGGCTCCGAGATGGAGTGCAGAAGAAAGAGATGAGAGTACAGTGGAGAGGGATGTGGTGGGTGGGTTTAGTGGGGGGTGGGGTGGGAAATGAATTGTGGGGGAGGGGGAGGGCGAGAGAGATGGAATGGAGTTAGGAGAGAGGAAGGAAACTGTCAGTCTCCTTTAGTCTCAAGGCTTTAGGCTGTGCAATCAGAAAGTGGCTCCTCATTCGTCTCTTTCTCTCTCATTCTCTTCTTTTCTCTTCCTCTCTCATTCTCTCTCACATTTTCTATGGGGAAAACTTTAGTTTTGCACTGCACTGTAGCACCCCCACCCTAATCTTCTTTTTCAAAACACACACTCACATACACACACACACATACACACAGACCTTTTGCCATACTCTCCAACAGCAATCTCCAAATTTGAGCTTTTGGGCATTAAGATATGTGCTATCAGGTGTTTGGCATGTGTGTTTGTAAAAGTTTATCTTAAGTAGCACCTGCTCACTCAAGCACGACAGGTTTTATGCCACGCAGCCCTGCAATGAGCCGTTACTGTGACTGCGTACAGGAGCCACTGAAACACACTGAATGGGTTATGGCAAGAGATCAGCTTGAAAACAGCTTGAAAACGGCTGAAAGAACACATTAGAGGAAGAAAGAGAAAATGACGGAGGAAGAGAGAGAAAGAAACAGAGAGAGAGAGAGAGAGAGAAAGAGAGTTTGGAACAAAGGTATAATTAAGCACACCTTTTTGGAGGGAATTGTTTTCACCATCAAACAAGTGACCTTTTTGTGCTGACAAATGAAGCCTCTCGGTACCTTGAAGGGAAGGAACAACAGCTACTGTAGAACTGCCATCTACTCTCTCACTCCCTCTGTTTCTCTCTCTCACTCCCTCCCTGTCTCTCTCTCTCACTTCCTCTCTGTCTCTCTC
>JAGFZM010000427.1:145159-167863 GCA_017657215.1 Limnothrissa miodon | reverse complement strand
CACACACACACATACTGTACCCACACACTCTCACACTCAGCACACACTCAGATACACAAACAAACAAACATAGCTACACTCACTCACACCTGCCCAACACATACACACACACACACACACACATACCCACACAGTCTCTCACACACTATCTCACATACAAATACCACCACACACAACACACACACACACACTCATTCATTCTCCTTCTCTTCCCTTCTCATGTCAGGTCAGACTGCAGTGCAATGGCCAGATTAGGTGAAGTGGCACCATCGTTCAATGACAGAGTCCTTTTGTCCGTGGCAGGGCTGACAAATGGTCAAACTGGTCACCCCTGATATGCGTGTGTGTGTGGTTGTGTGTGTGTGTGTGTTAAAGTGTGTGTTAAAGAATAGCAGCACATGCACACAGACACACAAACACACACACACACACACACACACACACACTGCATTGCCTGAAGCTGTGTGCTGCCAGCAGACTTTGCAATTCATATTTCAATGCTTTGTTTTTAGTTACCTTAGGTTAGTACAGTACTAACATAGTTCAAACCAGTCATTAACATTTAACCATTTAACATAAGCATGTTTGTTGTGTCACAGAGTTGCAGAGTTTACTATTGTGTGTGTGTGTGTGTGTATGTGTGATTGTGTTTGTGTGTGTCTATGTGAGAAAGAGTGTGTGTGTGTGTGTGTGGATATGTGTGCTCTCCTGACACTCTTTCACTGCTTGAAATGTTGTTGTGTGACTGTGTGTGTGTGTGTGTGTGTGTGTTAGAAAGCCTAGTATCAAAGGCTTTCCCAGAAGCTAACATCATGCTTTATTTCATTCTGTCTTACGGTGCCCAGAAATGAAACACAAGCTTGGCCTTTTAATAACAACCTGCATGCCCCCAAGCGGAGGACTGCTGTTTGCTGTCCAGCAGGCTTTGTGATTCATATTTTATAGTTTTTTCTATGTGTATATATATATATATATATATATATATATATATATATATATAAAGAGAAAGGTAGCATAATGACAATGGCAAATATCTAAGGTCAGAGTCTGATCACACTGACCTCAGGGGTGAAATGCCCAACTTTAATAAAAATGACGCCAATATCGGGGGGTCAGAGGTCGATGTCTAGATTTAACCGATCCCTCCACACGACATTATCACTGCACTTACTCCTGCGAGACAAGGCCAAACAAACACTAACAACAAACAATAAACAACTGGTCATGAGGAGGGCATCTTTGTTGAAACAGAACAAGCCACTTTGATTTCGTATCCTTCTTCAGTCCCTTGCGAGAAAAACCCTTTGTGACTTCGCTCTCGACTTTAGCTAGCGAATTAACATTGGGGTTAATTTCCCAGCAGTCGACACCGACTCCTCCAGGTTATTGATGGGGCTATCGATGACTTCTCTGCATGCTAGAAGCTCCTCTGATGTTTGTGGGAGACCAGTTAACCAGTGATGTTTTAATCAATTAAGAGCTGAGAACACAAAGAAGCCTGCCTGTCTGCCTGCCTACTCACGATTGCCGCGTTGCTGCCCTGACTATGATAGAGGGGGCCACGGCTTTATTACATTAAATGCTTTGCTCGATTTTGCTTGTCAAACTCAATCACAGAAAAGTCTGTGGCATCTGTGTGTGTCCTGTCATGGAGGGTCTCATGAGAGTGAGAGAAAAAGAGGTTCTCAGAGACAAAGAGAAAAAAGAGAGAGAGAGAGAGATTGCAGATCAGTGACTGAAAGAAATTGGCACATGCAAGCGAAGAAACTACCATAACTGAGGAGATGGAGATGAATTGATGTTGAGTTTCTGTTTAATTGCACTCAGCAGGATGCGCACAGACTCACACACACACACACTTTCACAGACACACACACACGCCTTTCTTCTTTTTGCCTCTGTTAAGGCTGACCTTTACCTAGATGCAAAGCCCTAATGAGGACTAATATGCCACAGCATTTGCACGCTCCTTTAATGCACGGCTGGCTGCAGAGGAGCCCCTGTGCAAGGTAATTGAGAGGGCCAACTTTTGTCATGGCTGCAGGTTACATTGCCTGGAGGTAGCCTGCGGGCTCACTCATACAGCCAACCCCATCCAATTATGGCTCGGTTTTCACTGAGATCGGCACTTTTTCCCGGCCAGGGCAGAGAATGCACTGCCAGGATGAGTTGAAATGAGGTGAGCAGGACCACAGCATTAATAGTTTTGTGTATTTATCTCGTGTGATTGAAATATGGTTACTGACGGATCTATCAGCGCAAGCAGAGGAGAACTGTTTTAAGGGTTTAAGGGTTGAACTGCAACCAGTACTTAAGAGATTCGCAAGCAACGAGTGTTTTTAAAGCAATTTGTTTTAGTATTATTCCAATGTAGTATTATTGGAATATTATTAGGTTAGGTGTGTTTGGCTGTAATTAGAAGAGTGAATTGAAGGGGGAATTGCATTAAAGAGTTAAGATTTTAGTCCATTTTACTTTAATGGACCATCTTTATGGTGACCTTGACCGTTAAATGACTTAAGGATTTATGAAGGCTTGGATTGAGTTTACAGTTCCTGAGAGATGCCTGCGTCACCTCACCCCAAAACGACACTAATAAACCTGCATCATACAGGTACAATACATTCCTCTATGTACCTGTATGTGTACCTGGGTGTCTCAAAAAATGCACATTTGGAGATTTCTGAAAATGCCACTATGTGCAATGTGGCAAAAACAGAGCGTTTGCCTTCCCAGTCCCAGACAATAGTGTGAGCAGAATTACTTTCTAATGCAGGACAATATATAATTTTTTTATATTTCAGACATGCATAGCTACAGTACCTATCTATCATATAGAAATCCTGTGCTATTTGCCACTTTGTTCCTATACAGTAGAAATAGTCCTATTTTACTGGAGTTCCTTAGGAATCCCTTTTCCTTAGCTTAGGGATGTGCTACCAATGCATGCCTAAGTTGAAAAACAATCATTGTGTGCGTGCAAAGGGCAAATGGGGGCTTTTATTGTTTTTCATTTGTTCCTGCACCTTCACCGATGTTCCAGAATTTTCTATTTTTGCCTTGTTGAAATATTACCAAATCAGTTCCATAGGTTCCCCAGACTGGGTCACGCAATCAGGAACCTTTTAACACCCCCACAACCCTATTCCCCTTCCAACATGTTTTTTTATGTTCCCTGGGGAGAAACCGAGCTTGTTTTGAAGAGGTTTCGAAATAAGCAATTCGTTTACACACTACAATGCACAAGGAACCCATTAATTAAGGTTATGAATGCATTAACACAGTGAATTATGCACAAGCTTATTTTCCACCCTCGCTGAAAGGTGGTGCATAAGTCACTGTAGAATGGGATCCTCCAGAGAGGAAAAAAAAGACAAAAACAACAAAAAAATGAAATTAAACAATTGAGGACTGTGTAGATTTCATGACTAGACAGTCAAGGTCTTAAAAAAATAACAATAGTCAAAAGTGAAGTGCATTGGCGGTGTGTCCTCCATGAAAATCAAAGAAAACAGAATGGTTTGCACTATCAAGCGCCGGTGTTCAGCATTTCAATGGCACATTTTAATTGCCTTCAGTTTACTGTATTCACACAGAAGATGTGTATACCAAGGTTTTCTAAATAAAAACACACAATTTGACTAAGATGTTTTTCATTCAACTTAAAAACGATAGTCCCGAGTACTTTGGCTTTTAAAACATAATTTGAAATAATTGCCAAAAAAAGAGTCAACGTCTTACAGTAACTACCTTTAATCTCATGTTAAATGGACTGCATTTATATAGCGTTTTTCTACTCCTACGAGCACTCAAAGTGCTTTACAATGTATGCCTCTCATTCACACACATGCATTCATACTCCGGTGGCAGTGGCTGCCATGCAAGGTACCATCCTGCCACCGGGAGCAATCGGGGTTCAGTATCTTGCTCAAGGATACTTCGATGTAGGCAGATGGAGTGGGGCTCGAACCTGCAACCCTCCGGTTGCTGAATGGCATCTCTACCACCTGCGCCACCATCGCCCCATAATCGCCCCATGTTTAGTTCAGTCAGCATTACCGACTAGTTCACTATTTGTTTTTATTCTTTTTCTTGATTGTTTCCTGTCAACACCACCTTTGCATTCAAACAAGATTGTAAATACTTTGGACTATCACTTTAAGAAGATTTTTAAAAAATTACTTTTCAGATTGGTGTGATGTGACAATTTGTGGTTTTCCCAAAATGGTAGGGTTCAGGCAGGAGAATACAGTAAATCTAGCCCTGTTGTTCAATGCTACTGAATGCTGTCAGTAGGAAATAGAGAATGGAGGACTGCCCTGAAAAGCATAGAAACTTACTTTCCGTGTAGATTTTCTATTACCCATTCAGTTAATTTCAGTCACTTTCAGTATAAATTTCCTATTACCCATTCAGTTAATTTCAGTAACTTTCAGTGTAAATTTCCTATTACTTATTCAGTTAATTTCAGTCACTTTCAGTGAAAAAAATCCTTTTAGCCATTCAGTTAGTTATCTGTTGCCAGTCGAAGCTGAATCAAAAAGTCATTCAGTGACTCTGAACAAGGCGATGGATTGATTTCCACCGAATGTCTCCTTTAAGTCCTATTGTAATGGAACTGTTTTGTTTAGTGGGACACACTGATGAGGAGAGACTGGACACATGTGAGGGTGCGTTGAGCGTGTACCAGAACGTAGCGAAGTACTGCCAGTATGGCTTGTAGCAAGCAGCCTTAATTAACACACGCATGTATTTCCCTGTGGTTTCAAAGCCAGAAGAACATCCTTGTGTGTTTGAGCCCATTACTCTTCTTCAAACAATCCTCTTCAAACACAGCTCCCTCCTATGAAGAGGCAATGCCGTCAGGAGTGTCGCTAACCTTTGCCTAAGCTTTTTTGGAGCACTAATTACTGCTCATTAATATTTATGGTGTGTCCTTTTGCATTGAAACACACTCCTGACGCTGACATTGTTTCCTGCAGGACTTTACCTAGACTGTTCCTGCATGTTCAGGAGAATGCATGCATCTTGATAGATCACCCCCATATTCCCAACACACACACACACACACACACACACACACACACACACACAAACACACACCTACAGCAGTTAACAGTTGTTGTCAAGGCTGGTATTTCAGAAATACCTTGACACTGGCAAGTCTTGCTTCACCATGTGGATAAACTGGGCAGAATTCAGAAACTTTATAAGGCCTTATGTGCAATAGCAAAGGGTTGTCAACTTCCAATGTTTTTTTTTCATACTTAGAATGCACTTTTCTTTTTTCTTCTCCCCATCTGTATATAATAATGCTATCATATTTGATATATATTGATCTCCAAATGGAGGCTGTGTGGTCCATTGGCCACAGTGCTAATCGGTTCAGTTCCTACTCGTTCTTAGTAGTATTTATAACCTAACACATATCACTCATCTTCTGCACTGAATTATTTAGCAGCCACAAGCACATTAATGGCTGATGTGTCTCCGGGAGAAGAGGAGGAGGGGTGTGTGTGTGTGTGTGGGGGGGGGGGGGGGGGGGGGTGTTGTAGTTATTTATGTACAGTACTGTGAGAGAGGGAGAAAAGGAGGTGGGACGTAAAGCAGTGGGTTTTTTAAATGAAGATGAATGTGGGAGGATGTGTGGAGGTGTGTGGTACCTGCCTTCGTGCATGCAGATACACACACACACACACACACACACACACTGAGACAGAAAGAGACAGATGTGTGTGTGTGTGTGTGTGTGTGTGTGTGTGTGTATTTGTCCTAATTTGTGCAAGCATGTCTCAGAACATGTGTGAGCTTTTCCGTGTGATTCTTTGGGGTGTGAGAATGCAGCACACATCTGTGAGTGGAAGGATCTGAGCCATAGTGGGTAGATGCATAGAGTATGGGAGGAGGGGTACATTAAGGAAGGAGTATAACTACTGCATTGTGTGCAGCTATGTCTATGGAGTTGCACAAGATAGCTCAAGAGAGAAAGAGAGGGAGAAAGAGATAGGGAGAAATAGATAAAGCTGACTGGAGATGGAAAGAAAGAGAAAGCTAGATAGAAATAAGGAGAAAGAGAGAGAGAGCGCTACTGTAGATAGAGATAGGGATAAAGAAAGAAATGGATATAGACAGGAAGAAAGAGAGAGAGAGAAAGATAGATAGATAGAGATGGGAGAAATAGAGAGTGAAAGCGAGTTAGGTCTATATAGGAAAAGAAAAGTGAAAGAGGGAGAGGGAGAAATAGAGACCTGGAGAGGGAGAGTGAGACAGCGTGCAGCCATGTCAGCGGAACTGCTCATGGGATGTCAGTGGCTGGAATATAGGGATGCTCTCATTTCACTGCCTCTCTCTGCACTGGCTTAGGGACCTGTGGAGGCATCCATAAACAACAGTCTGTGTCACTTCAACAGCCTGGATGGC
Organism: Limnothrissa miodon; assembly: GCA_017657215.1. Classification (NCBI taxonomy): domain Eukaryota; kingdom Metazoa; phylum Chordata; class Actinopteri; order Clupeiformes; family Clupeidae; genus Limnothrissa; species Limnothrissa miodon. The sequence goes on along the minus strand of JAGFZM010000427.1, from coordinate 161,443 downwards.
CAACAGTGCCTCCGTGGGGAGAGGGCACGGAAAACAGCTGGGAGGGAGAGATTTGCTGGCAGAATGGAAAGAGATGGAAAAGAACAGATTAAGAAAGACATTGACATTAATGGGACAGTGAGGGAAAAAAAAACAGGCAACAGAATAGAGATAGAATAGCGACTGCACTGACAGATGAGGCCATATGTTTACCGAAGCCAGCAACGGGCACAGTACGTGCTGAAATAGAAGGTTAAACACTACCTAATGATCGTGATTCCCCATGGCTTCTGTAGATAACTGACAAATCAGATTTGGTCATTAGGTAGACAGCAGCAGGCTGCCTGCTCATTTAAATACCTATTTATTTACAAATGTGATTGATTTATTTTCTGGATTTGTTTTTAATTGTTTTGTGTTGGATTGTGTTTTGTTTTATAATTGAGAAGCACAGTGGAGTAGATTTAGTCTATCTGCCATACGTAGACAAGATCTAGAACTATGAACAGAGAGTCTCTGGGCAGATTTCAAGCAACATTTTGATAGTGTGAGAGGTGGGAACTAATAAAAAGCTTCGTGGCTTAGAGGAAGATGGCTTGAGTCAAAGGGAAACATGTGAGATGGCATTAGACTATGCTCTGCTTGCAATTATTATCTTCATACTCTACCAGGTGGGTAAAGCAGGCCTCAAGTTACCATGGAAACCTTGCCATTGCTAACAGTCTTGGATTTGCAGGGAAGGGAAAAATAGCCACCCTCTCCACTCGCTATGTCACAGACGGGGTTTCAGGCAAATTAGACACACTTTTTGTTTGCACGCAATGTATTAAAAATGTGATTATTTTGTGGTTTCAAAACTTTGACTGTAGAGGCACATCAGATCAAAGCCATTTTTGAGTCTTTGCAAAGTTGAATACTTCTTTACCCAGCAGGGTTGCAGAAACAGAATTATTTGATATATATATATATATATAAACGCAGACATATTGCAGTGTTTCAGATCTGAAAGCTATTAACTTCGTCTCTCGTATTGTCAGAGATTTTCAGTATGAAATCAGCTACACCCCCCACCCCCCTCTTCATGCTGCAGGAGGCTGAGTCAAGAAAAAGAATGTGGCTTCAAAGTTTACAGCGCAATCTGTGCGCAAAGTCTTTGATATCCTCACATTATGTGTTGCGTTGTCAGGCTGCCAGACATCCGATATGCAACTCCAAATCAAGGACATTTGATCTCAACTTTGTTCATGACCTTGCAAAAGTTTCACATGAAAGGCACAAAGTGACTTTTGGGGAATTTTAAAAGAACTGCAGAGATAACAGTGAAACTCTGGCACAAAGCTAAACTGCAACAAACACATTACAAAGCCTATTAACATGCAATAAAAAAGGGTTTTGTGTAGCTGGAACACTTGACCCATTTGGAAACAGCCTGAATAAATATGTATAAATGCTAATGCACTTTGCCATCTAAATAGCTCTAATGAGGGTATGCCAAGTATTAGTGATAAGTCAGGAATGCTAAATAAACAGCTGACAGCGTCATAATCATTGAGCACAAGATTACTGGGTGACAAGAAAGGCACTTCTGAAAACACTACAGGTGAGTAGGGTGGATTCCTGCAAACAACATGGCAACAGAATGCAGAAAACAATATTTGAAAAAAAAAAAAAAAGGATCTCAAAGGACAGACTTTGCCATCCAAATACAGTAACTGAGGCTAGGCTGTGTAATACTATACTGCAATACTGTAGTAATACAATACTAAAGCAGGGAACGTTTGCACATTACTAATATAAAATAATATTGCATATTACTAATATAATATAATATTGCACATTACCAATATTATATAATATTGCACATTACTAATATAATATAAAGCCCAAAGCTAAAGCTGGCTGATCATATATAAACACGGTGGCACAGTGACTCAATACAAGATTTATTACTTTCAGTACGTTGATGCATTGTCATTAACACTAACGCTATTTAGCCAAACCATCTGTCAAACAGTCTTTGCTACTGATTGTAGTCCTGGTGTATTTATAGACTAGAGGAGTTTGAGTTTCCTAGAAGCTAGCCGGTTTCCCTGATTGCTCTTTTGGTTACTTTTTGGTTACTCACGTCCGGTACTTGGACTTGGAGTCACATTCACTGTAAGCTGACAGACTTGGCCTTCTCCTCTTACACTCGAGTTGAGTTCAGAGACCTCAATGGACTGGCAAAAACGACTTGTGATCATCTCTGAGTCAAAAAAAAAACAAAACAAGACGTTTGTTTGCAGCATGTAGGGCTCATTTTGCAAATGCATGAAACAATGAACGTATGATCTTCCCTTTTATGAGCACATAACACATGAATAATAATCAGAATTATATAGGCCTCCTGAATTATGCATTCTGCGTGTGCTGTATATGGTACATCAGGCAGCGGCTCCAGACTTGTGTGTGGTTGTTATTAATTCTATGGTTGTTCATGTCGCTACGCTATTTCTTCTTCTACTGTACACGTCCCAGCGGGTACAGATCTATAGGCGATCAACACACAAGAGTAACAGTCTGGTTGCTGGTGCACTGGAGCTCTGATCACTAATCTCTTTCTGCCTGCTTAGGGGGCAACGGAACGAAACACGCAGAGACGAGGGGCTTCCCCCTCCATGCAGATGCAGCTGAGTCCGCAGACGGGTGCGGTGATTTACGAGTGCCTGGTGCCGGGTGCCACAGTGCATTTTGGTAAAGTGCTGATCGCAAGCTAGCGAGGAGTGCCCTCTCTCCCTCCCCTGCTTTTTCAGTCTCGCTCTCCTTCTCTCTCTCCACACTTCTTTTTCCATCTCTTTCTCTCTCTCTACGCCTCTGTCTCTCTCCACCCATCTCTCTCTCTCCACCTCACACTAGCTGACGAACTTACACATTAACTAATTTCTCTCTCCACTTCTCTGTGTCTCTACCTCTCTCTCTCTTTCCACCATTCTGTCTTTCTATCCCCCTCTGTCTCACTCCCTCCACCTGTCTCTCACTCCTCCCATTTCTCTCACTACACCCCTTTTCTCTCCATCGCTTACTGTCTCTATCCACCTTCTCCACCTTCCACCTCTTTCTCTTTATCCCTTTTTCTCTCTCTCACTTTTGCCCACACTCTCATTGGCAGCTGCCATGAGTCAGACCTCATCTTAATCATCTCTCGGTAAGCTCAGCACGACTCCCGTGCCTCTCCTGCACTCCAGGTAATACACACTCACTCTCTCACACACAAACACACACACACACTCACACACATTTACAGAAAATAAATACATACGTGCGAGCTGTGCACCCAGTGGAGCCAGAATGTGCTGGAATAAGCAGAAATGGGTGCACAGGCTGCAAGGATCTGCAGCTGATGATCTAATTTCGATGCCCAAGTTCAGGTGAACACGAAGGTGATGGATAATTTACCAGGAAAGTGTTTCGCTCAAAAACTCCTCCTTACGGCCTATTTAAAATGCACTTCTGAGCATTTTACATTCTGTTGTGACCAGGGTCCTTGTTTACTGTGCAGTGCAAAAGCACTAATGCACTTATTCCTCTCTGTTAGATTCATATACCTGTTGAGGATCATATACTGTAGAGTTTCTTATAGAAACATGACAAAATGGCCACTAAGGTCATTTCAAATAGATGCAGATTTATGATTATGATGACAATTGATGTGTGATGTGTTTAATTGGTTTGTATTGTGCAGAGAACGTGCCTTTACTACCAGAGATAAACTTCACTGGATCTGTGAAGATTGGCATCTGTTGTCTTATTTCTAAATGAGTCAGAGAAGGTTGGTGTTGAGGCAGGATTGTTGCATTATACAGTGATAGCATACAGTGATTTTTACTTTTTTTTCGAACTTTTCTTCTCTTCTGTCATTTTCATTCTTTCCTTTTTATGAACATGGGCCATGAAATTTCATCTCATTTAGTGCCCTATGTAACCAGAGAAAATGAAGCATTTTCCACTCCTGCAGTTGTGTCTATCTATTTATTTATTTCTTTGTTGAAGGGGGTGTAGTGGAAGGCTTGATGTGTATCTCTCTGACTTACGACTCCAATTACATACAAACGAGGTGATTTAACATGTCAATCAGAGCTAACGAGGCCCTCTCATTTACGAAACAAACACTCCTCAAATCTGTAAAATAGGTTGACAATGAGGGGGGGTGGGGAAGAGGTGGTGGTAGTGGTGGTGGGGGGGAGATTAAAAAGCTGACAATCCACCACTGACATCGGCTCAACAGATGTAGGGGAACGTCAGCTCTTGTTAGTGCTAAAATATGCTGAATGTTTCGTTCTTCAAACAAACACCGGGCTTTGATCATGCGGAGGTCCTCTGAAAGAGGAAATAACAATGATAAACATGCTAATTTATTCTGAAGAAAAAGGTTGTATTGCATATTTACACTTAAATGCGTATCACCTCGGGGACCAAGAAATCTAGCTCGGGAGTCTCCCCCCACACCCTCGCGTGAGCCGCTCAGCGGCAGAGAAGCAAACAGCACATTCCCAAAATAGTGTGCAGCTCGATAAAGGAGAGAGGCGGACAAAGGAACCAGTATTGCCATGAGGTCCTTATCTGGTGAAGGCCAGCTCGTAACTATTTGCCTGTGTGTGTGTGTGTGTGTGTGTGTGTGTGTGTGTGTGTTTGAGATGCAACAGACAAACAAAAGGAGAATGAGGGAGGACTGTCTCATGTTGTTCAATGCAACACTTCTACAGGTCATTTGGCAGGGCTGGTTTCTTTCATTAGTCGCTTGTAATGATATTCCCCCTGATTCTCCGATCCTCCTATCTGGTTTTACATTGATTTATGATCCCAGGCCAGAAAGTTTGCAAAAATACTTGGAGCAACTGCGCAAATAAGATAAGGAACAGGGCTTTACTCGCTGTGAGCAGCGCCTTCTTCGTCAAACAAAGAGCCTGAAGCTATTGCCAGTCTCTTCCCTGCATTTCGCTTGTTGTTTTGCAAGCGTTTACAGTTTTTCACCAGGAAAAAGAGACGTTTGATATTCCTTCACAACAAGTGAGACAAACAACCTGCAAATGAAAGAAGGTCTTGTCAGGCGCAATTTGCTGCACACGCATTGAAAACTGTGCTTCAGGGTGTGTGTCTGTACCGCCATAAAAAAATAACACTCATCAATATAATACAAGATAAACAGTTAAACCATTGTGGTTTCGTCATTTCTTTTCTGCCTTTGTCTTTCTCTGTATATTTCTGCATCTGTCTGGATTTAATGATTCAATGCAATTGTCATGTATCAAGCGGAGATGCCCTGCCACATGCAAAGAGGAAACAAAGAACTCCTCCGCCATGCGAAAATGCCAAATGGCAGGTCCTGTTAGGCAAGAAGAAATATGACTCCAGTGTCGCACAAAGTTTCCAGCAACTAGTTTAACAAGGCATTTATATCGACTGTACATCTCGGCCTGCAGCGTTTGCAGCCAATTTTCACCTTTGATACCTTCTCATAAATTCTCACCTCCCTCCCAAATACCAGAGCAGATTATGACAGATGTAATGAAGGTGTTCTGGTGAAAGGCTCTCAGAAAGGGAGAGAGAAAGGGAGAGAGGGAGGAAGAAAGAAAGAGAGAAAGATAGAGGAAGATGGCGGTTATGTCAAAGGGACCAACTGGGTTGTTAGTGTGTCACCTTTTTTGACTCTTGAATTATGTCTGCATCTTGTCTAGTGAAATACAAATGTCAGGCCTCCCCGTGTGACCTTCCAAGTACAGTGGATATGGGTATGGATAAGCCTGCCCTGCACAGTATACTTTTTTATTGTTCTTTGTCAGGGATGGATGGAGTCGTGTTTGGAAATTGTGTGTGTGTGTGTGTGTGTGTGTGTGTGTGTGTGTGTGTCAGGCTATAATGGAATAGTATCGCACCTTTCTTGAAAGCAGCCGGGGTGTGTTGGGGGGAGGGGCGGTCGGATTGAGTGGGGTTGCCTGATGGCCTATTGCACCCAAATTACACCCACTTCCTCAGCCGCAAGGTTTGAAACAGGCTAGACAGAACCTATTGGCCACAACATGGCCCAGGCATTCATTATTCATTAATCTCATGGCATTGACACCTCTCCTTCTCTCTCTCGCCCTTTCTCTACCTTCCTCTCTTGGCCTTTTCCTCTCTCTCCTTCTCCCTCATTCCCTCTCTCCTTCACCCCCTCTGGGCTTCTAGCACATTCCCAGTGGCCTGCTCTCCATTTGTGGCGACTCATGCAGTTCATTTCTTTTCCTTCCACATACTTACACCATCTAATTTGCAGCACTTGCCAGCGTCATCTGCTTGAGATCTCCAGTGTTCCTGAGCCAGCAGTCGCTTCTTCAAAGATTGCTGTTTACGGCTCGTCCCGCTCGCCACCTATGAAGTCTGCCATTCTACAAGTCCTCGGGGACAGGCAAAGATGAAGACGAACACTGCAAGATGCCTACTCAAGGAATTTGTCTCTTTTTGTGATTCACTGGTTTTCTGTGGTTGTTTCATCTGAGGGGTTCCATTATTTCCTGACAATACCTTTTAGTCCTTGAACTTCAAATGTGTGGTTGCTCACCATATGATTACATGGAAACCCAGAAAAAACAAAGCAAAACTAAACAAAATAAAAAGTGAATGTTGAACACAACATTTCAAACTACCATGAACAGTCTGCATTGCTACTGCATGCCACTGACTGTAAGACATGTTATCCATGAGTTTATGGGTAGATTATACCCTGAGTATAATCTACCCTGAGTAACTGTTTAAAACATGGCTTGAGAAAGCTGATGTAAATTTGTGTATTTTGCTCAAATGCTTTGCGTTCTACATATTCAGTTGAATTTTTTACCCAGCAAATGCATTCTTTTGTCATTTCCTGTCCAAACTGTGAAGTGAAACAATCAGATAAACTGTTTTAGCCGGATTAGTCATCGTGAGCAATCCATTAACCTAAGTAGTGATAAACTTCAATTTACTTGAATTAATAGTTTAATTATGTTAACCCATTCATTGCTTTCATGCTCATACACTAAGCATTCATTACTGTCTGAAAAGCTTTTTCTGTGTTAATTGTGTTGAGCGGCTATGGCATTGGTTCAAGTCAGGTAATCCTAATGTGGAAAGGGAGGACTAAAGTTTACTTTTCTGCCGTTCCCAGTTGGTGTGTTGATCTTGACAATAGCAGTGTCTTGCTGTTCATGCTTGTCAGGCCTCATGGTTGTCCTCAGAGTCCATTTTACAGTCCACACACACATACATGTGCACACATGAACCCACACACACACACACACACACAACACACATACGTACATGCATGCACACACACACACACACACCGGAACACACATACACACACACACACACACACTCATCCAGTCTCTGCTTACAGAGAGAGTGAGAGTCCTCCTGTGTTAAGCTGGTCACGCTCACATGAGCAAGGACAGACTTCCTCCCCTCTCCCTCTCTTTTTCCTCTCTCTCTCCTACTCCAGAGACCTGGGCACTGAAGCATCCGTTAAACATGCTACGTTACCCCCTTTCTCTCAATCCCTCCCTCCGTCTCTTCTTCTACCCTTCCTTACCAATCTCTCAATCCCTCTCGCTCTCTCACTCACGCACTCACTCATCCCAGTAGATGTCCCCTGCCTCATAGCCATCATCAGAGAGACCCTATTCAATTCATCCCTTCACCTTTTTCTTTCCCCGTTCCCTCTTTTTCTTCCTCCACCCAGCCCAGCCGTCCTTCTCCTCAGTACCTCTAGAGAGCTGGTGTGATATCGTACAACAGTTGATATGTCCGCTGTCGGCACTCAGCTGGGGGAAGAAGGGTTGTGACATCAGGTGTTGGGTTGCGCTCAAATGCGGCATTTCTGACGGCCGCAGCGACGGAAGGCAACTGGCCGAGACGAAGCGTGACGGGCAGAGGCAGCAACACCTACGGGAGCGCCAAATCGTCAACCCAGCCTCACGCACGCACACACACACACACACACACACACACATCCACTCACCACCCCTCCGTCCATCAAGTTGATGAGAAAACAAGGTGTGGTCAGAGGGGTGTGTGTGGCTGTGTTTTCCCCACTTGATCCTGACCACTAGTCCATTTGTTGGCCTGCCAGCAAGCTGAGCGTCACTGAATACAAACACACTTCTGTGGCAAAGCTGGCTTCTGCGCCCCTGCCGTCAAGCAGCGGCTTTGTCTCTTTGTCTCTACCCTCAATTATTTGGTTCATTCTTCTGCATCAGCAGGTGACAACAAACATTTTGTCCTGATGGCCTTCATCAGTGTGTGTCCTCCCTAACTATTTCCTGGTTTTTAGACACCTCAGTTAGGGATCACCGAGAAGAGGATAAAACAGAGGCCTTAGCACTGATACCCTCTCAAGGCTTTGTTCTCCTTTAAGCCCTAAATCGACGGGATCTTGAAAATCCAGAAAAGCCCAGAGAGCCTCTGTCCACTAATGACTCATTAGGGGAGGTGTTTAAGTCATAGATGAGTCAACGCGCTCAGCATCGATCCCTCACCTGCTGCTGCTGCAAAAAAAAAAAGCCTACAACAAAACAACTCAACAAAAAAAAGAAGAGAGCTAGAGAGAATAAAAGTGAGGAGAGCCATCATCATATCATGGCGGAAGCAGAGTTAAGTGTTTAGAGGCCAGCGCTACACTTTGAGGAGGCACTGACTCCCGTTTCCCTATCAGACTCTGCAGGCGTCGAGCGAACGCACGGCCATGCCATTACTTGGTATTGATGTTGCATCGGCTCATTACACTGGATTCTCCAACTTGTGAGTCTGTGTGTGGTGGTGGTGGGCGTGGTGGGGGCAAGGTCAAGTTTATTTTAGCAGCCAATTTTCCTGCTCCCTCGAGCATATGACTATTTCATTTTTTTTTTGTCTATTTCGGAATCCCTCGGAAAAGGAGGTTGTCGATTCCGTCTGACCTGTGTCTAATGGATATCCTGTCTGAGTCAGATGTCAGGCTCTACAGCCATGCATTCAAGACAGGCCAATTTATGGCTGCCTTCAAAAAAAAAAGGCAGAAATGATCTAAGCAAACTATTTTTACACCCCATCTGTAATGCCAGCCGTGACGGAATGGACAATAACAAAGCCCATCAGGCCTTCCACCCCAGTTACAGCACCAAGTCAAAAGTATAGTTCTCTTTCGTTTCGAAGCCGAAACGTACGAGTGGATGATGCCTATCATCTCCTGCTTTTCTGAAGTCATTTTTAACCAACCCTTTGAAAAAAGGGCAGTAAGCGCACTGACGCGCGCAGGCAACTACTTAGACAGCCCTGCGTGACGTCAGAAAGTCTATATGTTGACTGCGCTTACGCTTCAGGTCCTCTTTGCCTCTTTCACCTCGCCTACTGCGTGTGTTTCTGAGTTGCCTTTTCGTTTGCTCTTGCAAATATTCTAAAACCAACGGCTTTTTTGAAAGCCCACCACAAAAGCTTTTTTCAAAGCTCTCCGAGGGATTCCGTCTTGCTCCAAGTGCTCACGCCGGTCCCTAACTTCTGGTACCACGAGACGCAAGATGGCTACTCGTCGTTGCACCGATTGTGACCGTCCCATGGCGATCTCCGACCGCCATGCTATCTGTTTTATCTGTATGGGGAGCGAGCATGCTATGCTCGCCTTTTCGCGGCCAGATCTTTGCTTGGCTTGCGAATGCCTCTCCCCTACGGCTATCGCCAACAGAGCGTCATTCTTCGTGGGTTCCACTGGTGTTTCAGGGGCGGGCTCTTCCCCCGCTGGCACTAGTGCTCTCGCTACCCGCCAGTCTATCGATTTTCCCCCGGCGTCCCCGCACCCGGTTGGGCTTATTGATCGGTCTTCAGTGGCTACTCGGCCGTCGGTTAGCTTCTCAGCGGCTAGCTTGCTACCAGCTAGCCAGCTAACCGCGGCCCACCAGGCTAGCCCTGCTAGCTCCATCGACGCTGCCTTTGCCCGCGCGGCTACCACGCCGCCTCAGGGCGACGATGACGACCCAGTTATCGAGGCTGTGGATGAGGAGGAGCTGTCTTCCTTCCTCTCCGCTAAAGGCGCGACTGTCGAAGACCCGCCACCTATGGTGAAGACCCATGCCGCCCAGTTAGCTTCTGAGCTAGCTTCGTTGGCTACACAGGCGGCTAGCAGGCTAGGCCTGTCTCCGCCTCAGCGCTATCCGGAAGGGCGTTTCGACCCCTTTTCCGGCGCGCTTCCCTCTCCGGACGCTCTCCCTCTCCCTGCTCACCCCACGGTTGTGGCCGACGCGCAGGGCTTCTGGGAGGCTCCCTACGCCGCCATTGCCCTATCCAGGGGCACGCGGCGTTCTACGCGATGGACGGAGCGGGCGCCATTGGCCTCTTACAGCTTCCTCGCGTTGAGGATGCGGTCACTGGCTGTTTAGCACCAGCCTCTGCCACCACCTGGACATCGCCTCCCGAGCTCCCCTCCAAGCCGTGTCAACGCACGGAGAAGCTCGCCTCCAAGGCCTTCATTTGTACAGGCCAGGCGATAAGGGCGATGAATACCTCCTCTCCTCTTTGGCTGAGGAGCTGGTGGCAGATCTGGCTGCGCCGCACTCGGACTTAACCGTCCACCAGCTGCGCAGAATCACCGCTTTCACCTCGCTGGCTATCCGGTCGGCCATTAAAGCCGACGGGCGCTCCCTTGGCTCCTTGGTCGTCCTTGACAGGCATCTCTCTCTTGGCTCAACCTCTCCTCCATGCCGGAGAAGGAGAAGAAGCATCTCCTGAATGCTCCCATCTCCGCTGATGCTCTGTTTGGCCAGGCGCTGGAACTACAGCGCGACCGCTTAGAGAAGACGAAGTCGGCGGCTCAGGCCCTGCAACCCGTGCTTCCTAAGCGTGCTCTGCCTCAGTCGGTCGCTCCTGCGTGCTCGTACGCCTCAACGGACGCAACAGAAAAAGAAGGCGGACGCGCCCAAAGCCGCGCCACAGCCGGCTACTGGGTCGCAACCTGCCTGGCAGCGCTCCCACTCACGCGGGCGCCCAGCTTCCGCCACCCGTCCAGCTAGCCGGGAGCGGCGTAAGAGGCCACAGCGATCCTGATGTGATCGCGTGTGCGCGGCAGAGCATGTCATGCGATCGCCATCCATTGACTGCTATGCCTCTGTGTGCTCTCAAAGGCACGGGTCCTCGCTCTGCAGTCCCCGGCTCGGAGCGTTCCCCCCCGCTTCGGCGGTCCTCTCTGATCTCACCCCCTTACGGGGCACTGAGTTTGCCTTGTTCACAAGCACTCCGCACACACACTATCGCCCCTCTGGGGCAATGTTTCACAATGAGCCCCGGCCCAGGCCGGAGGACGCTCTCTGTTCTGTCAGCGCTATCGCGCACTGGGGCACCGATGCTGTCTCCGGCGCGCGTTCAGCTGACACACACCCCGCGCTGTGCACCTCGCGTGATAGCACGCCTCGACGGCGCCCAGGTGGCGCCGAGGCCTCTGCTAGTGTCACGATCTCCGCGTCCTCTGTCCCTCTCGCCTCCGAGCAGTGGGTATGCGACGCTTCGGAGTCGTTCACGGTCGGCGCTACCGCGCACTGGGGTACCGATGCGGTCTCCGGCGCGCGTTCAGCTGACACGCGCCCCGCGCTATGCGCCTCGCGTGATAACGTGCCTCAACGGCGCACGGGTGGCGCCGAGGCCTATGCTAGTGTCACGGTCTCCGCGTCCTCTGTCCCCCTCGCCTCCGAGCAGTGGGCATGCGACGCTCGGAGTCGTTCACGGTCGAGAAGTCCTCCCCGTCCTCTCTCGCCGCTTCTGTCGGTCGATTCATCGCCCAGATACGCGCAGAACTGTCTGCCCAGTCTGACACGTCTGGCCCTGGCCAGACGGGTAGCTTCTCCCCCCTCTTCGAGGTCGTCACCAACGCGCACTCCAGGTCGGCCGCCCCACCAGGCGTCACAGGTGCAGTGCGCGGCTCATCGACCTCCAACGTCGCTGACACGCGCTCCAGGTCGGCCGCCCTACGGGGTGTCGCAGGTGAAGCGCGCAGTTCACCGACATCGGATTTCGCTGACATGCGCGCAGAGTCGGCCGCCCCGCGGGGCGTCGCGAGTGATGCGCACGGCTCTTCAGCCGCGCGTGAGCGCCCAGCGGTCTCACACACGGCTAACTTGCCTTCAGCCCCCGCACTCCGTCGGGTCTCTGGTCTGTCAGTCGGACGCTATTTAGCTTCGCGGACAGCCTCAGTCTTTGACCTCGGCCCCCCTAGTGCCACTCGGAGGCAGCATAGAACTTCGTTTGTCCTTGCTGCCTCCTCATGCCGCCGCTCTGCTCCGGCAGAATTGGGCGATGTGCACAACGTCACGTTGGGTCCTATCAACAGTGTTGAAGGGCTATCAACTACAGTTCAGGTGGCCACCCCCGCCCTTCAGAGGTGTCATGGAGTCAGTGGTGCCCCCCTCCAGGGCCCCTGCTCTCAGACAAGAGCTTTGCGATCTCCTGAGAAAGGGCGCTATCCAGCGCGTAGATCCGACGCTTGCGCGCGCAGGTCGCTACAGTACGTACTGTACGTACTGTACGCTACAGTACGCTACAGTACGTACTGTACGTACAGTACGTACGTACTACGTACGCGAAGCTGTTTGAGCGCTTCGTGGGCCTCAGGCAACACCGCGCGTTTTTACGCATTGGACGTCACCAGGCCGGGTGTAGCAGAGAGTGTTCTGTCTGGGCCCGGCGGCGGTCCCATGGATCTTCCCACCTCGGGCTCCTTGGTGTAGGGCTCTTGAGGCTTGGTTGTAGTGATCCACTCGTACGTTTCGGCTTCGAAACCAAAGAGAACGTTACGGATACTAACGTATCCTCGGTTCTCTGAGTGAGAAGCCGAAACGTACGCTTCGGGCCTCAATCGGCGACGCTGGGGAGCTTGGCAAAGAGGACCTGAAGCGTAAGCGCAGTCAATATATAGACTTTCTGATGTCACGCAGGGCTGTCTAAGTAGTTGCCTCCACGCGTCAGTGCGCTTACTGCCCTTTTTTCAAAGGTTTGGTTAAAAATGACTTCAGAAAAGCAGGAGATGATAGGCATCATCCACTCGTACGTTTCGGCTTCTCACTCAGAGAACCGAGGATACGTTAGTATCCATAACGTTTTGACATCTGCCTCACCAGAATAGAAACTGCAAAGATACGAAGCTATCCACGGTTTCGGCCGTTGTTCAGTATTCTGATTGGGTCCTACTTGTTCTGTCAGATGCAGCTGATTGGCCTCTGATCTCATTAAATCGGATGGGGTGAAAACCTATTTGATTTAAGTCGAACACCAAAACAGAAACGCTATTTCATCGTACATTAAACCAATTAGAGCTTACGAGTTCTAGATTTAACCAATTTCTTGTCAGTAACGCTCCACTGCAAAGGCTCAGGCTTCTGTGAATGTTTAAGAGACTATTAGTGATGTAGACGGAGCGTCTCGACACATGGACTACATTTGCACTTTTGGAATTTTAGCAAACTTCTTGATAAACATACACACACGCACATACACACACACGCACACACACACTCAAATACACATTCCACTCATACACACTTAGACATATTCAAACATACACACACACATAGACAGTCTTATTTAAACACAAACACAGACACACACACACTCAGTGCTTTTGTGAATTATAATGCCACTAATAAATAATAATGATAAAGGTCTCTGCCAGCTGGCACGGCTGGCAGGAAACAGCTAATCGGGTTAATGCCTTTGGGCAAAGCTAACAAACTGTGTGTGTGTGTGTGTGCGTGCGCGTGCGAGAGTCTGAGAAATGTAACAAGAACATATTTTTTTGGATGCACTTATGTCTGTGTGTGTCTGTGTGAGTGATTAAGAGAAAGATAGAGAAAATGAAACATGAATAAAAATGTGTGTGTCTGAGAGAGAGAGAGAGAGAGAGATGAGGTGAAAAGGAGAATGTGTGAGAGTAAGTATGATTGATACCTGTGAAAGGTTGAAATCCTTTAGTTGCTTGGGGACACAGGAGCCCAGTAGGAAAGTCAAGGCCCCCTAGATGGGAGCATTGGTGACACGTTCCCTCAACACACCTACACGCACACACACACACACACATTTACCAGTGGCAGACAGAAGGGCACTGTGGTGAATATCACTGTTGGCCAAACAAATGAAACCTAAAGTGGCTTCAGGGGAGGAGAGGACTGAGTGGCCAAATGGAGCCAGTGCTGAAGTGCCAAAAACCAAACATTTGAATAAAGACTCACTGCAGGGGATACATAAGAGGAATAACTCAAAACTGCATCCCAAACACTGTGTGCAATGCTTTTACATTTACATTTAGCCATTGCTTTTCTCCAAAGCCACATAGAGCAATTTATTTTAGTGTTAAAGGGCAACTGCTAGAGGGCACAGTGATGGCTGCTGGATTTGAATGTTCAACTTTCAGGCTACTTGCGTGCTTGCCACATGTTCGTAATCATGGCTATGAGAAAAAATTGTTGATTTGTGTGTGTGCACTGGGCAGTAGTGAAGAGTGGTGACAAAATTAAAATGGCAAATGGCATAAGCAAGGCCTTAATGACATACCTGTATATCTTCCACGTGTTAAAAATAAATAACCCTTTTAATCGGGAGCTACAGTACACAATTTAGTGGTCATGGAACATTTGCCTGGGAATAAAGATGAGACAGACAGCAAAAACACAGACTGATACCAACAGACCAAGAGACCCAGACAAGACAACAGTTGTATACAACCAACAGAAACAGGCACTGCAACCGGTCAGGTGCAACACCAATATGAGAGACGAATAGTGATCACAGATGAACACGAAGGTTCTACACCCTTTAAATGAAATGTTTTAAATTAAATGTCAGAGTTTTAATAAGTTGTTTCACAGACAACTAAGACATTCGCAATATTATTACATAGTAAGAAACAACAAGAGGTCTGAAGAGAAACTGATAAATGTAGGAGGTCTATGTATCCAATGGGATATATGGGCAACAAAAAAAAGTTTTACACTCTTTTTCAAATGTTTATTTGACTTTGACATTTAAACATGTTTTATAATGTTTAAATGTCAAAGTTAGTCCTAAAGCTATGTCTGTTGCATATGGTTTTAGTGCTATTTCAAGAAAAAGAGCGGTTACTGTAGTGGCCTGTCCTTTTACACTGTGTAGATTACAGTATGAGTCATTTCCATTATTGTTGGACAACTGCTGTGTGCATGCACCTGCAAGAAAGTGTCCCTCATCTGAGGTTGAGAAAGTTGCCAAACCTGAAGACAGGGCTGTCATTACCATAGTGCTACTGCTACTGTCATAGCCCATTAACATAAAGTTAATTGAAATTAAACTTCAAACTGATGCACTATATGCACATATTAAATAATATTTTTTTTAATAAATAGTGTATATATATATAACAGAAGTCTATTACTGTAAACAAAATAACTAAAACATTAGGGAGAAGACACTTTTTTGTTTAAGTTTTGTTTGTTTGCATGTATGCACAGCAGTCGCGGACTAAGACTGGACAAAAGTGTTCTGTGCACAGAGTAACTTTTGCTCTGGCTAAAATGCCTGGGCCAGTGAGTGTGGCTGCCTGTCAGATGCATATGTGGTCTAAATATGCCAAGACTATCAATCTCCCAGTGCAGTGGAGGGTGGGGGTGGAGGGAATTAGATGGAGATGTATCTGAGCTCCGGACCTAGATGCCAAGCAAGCCAGATTTATTTGAGATGGCGAAGAAACAAGATCCTCACAATGACTAAGTGCTTCCCTGGCCCTCCCTCATAAGCTTTTATCTGCCTCTCCCCTCACTTCTTTTTTTGCCCTTTTTCCTGTCTCTTTGTCAGTGTCTCAGTGTCTATTTATTTCTCTTTCTCCCTATCCATCACTCACTCATCCTCTCTTCCTCTCAATCTCTGGCTTATTCTCTCTTTTCCTCTCTCTCATCCTTTCTCTCTCCCTCTCCTTCTCTCAATCGGTCGCTCATCCTCTCTCTCTCTCTCCCTCCTTGCTTTCCCCTCTGAAACAGATTCAGTTCAATTATTCATATTACCCCTGCCACAGATTTGTATGGCTCGACACTTTTATTAAATCACATATGGTATCAGTCATATAGTCTAGTGGGGTGTTCATTTCAATTTGAGACATTGGGGCAGATGCTTTTAGTTCTCTTCTCCCCATCTTCCTACTCTCCTACTTCATGAGCCACTGTTTCCCCTCTATTATGCCCCAGAGTTCATTTCTCCCAGATAGACTCCCAGAGTAGCCTACAGACATTTAGAACTAGCGTAGTGACTGATGTTGCTATGCAGAAACGTCTA
>JAGFZM010000427.1:130159-140159 GCA_017657215.1 Limnothrissa miodon | reverse complement strand
CAAGTGTGGAAGGCCCAATGGCTGGTGTGTGAAAACAACACATTGGCCAACACAAAGATATCTCTCCTCAAACACACACATAAAAATGTCACCCCCCCCCCCCCCACACACACACACACTCACACACGTACACACAAGTACCCCCCTCCCCCTACACATACCATATACGGCACCCACACAAACACAAACACACCGTCTCACGCTCCCACACACCCAAAAACACACACACATACACCCAGCTGCCCTCTCTCAGTGGGGTGTGTTGGACTCGTCCACACATGAATCACCAAGATGAGGTGTCCTCTCCTGACACTGATCTTTGCATCTGATAGCCATTGTAAATACAACACCATTCTCTTTCACTAAAGAAATCATCAGGACAAAATGAACAAGTAGCCATTGATTCGGCACTGGACCTTTGGGGGGGGTTGTCTTTGTTTATGTATTTGGTTGGTTCGCTGGCTATTCTTACAGTGTTGCCATCAGCCTTGGGCCTCTGCATCAGATTAGATAAAGTTTATTCACCAGATGATATGACATACTGGTCTCTGATTGGCAGACAGGATGTGTTAGTTCTATTTTTATACAGCTCTCCATAATGCTGCAGGAGATGCTTTGAATGGGCCATCCCAATGATTAGATTCACATAGTCAGCATATCATTTTGTGAATAGAGATCACTTAACACAATGGAAAGTGAAAAGACATCAGCTGAGTTCTGAAAAATATCTCAAGTTCAAGCTGCATTGCTTACTATCTCTTTGTCGGCAGAATCCACAAAACCGCAACAATCTAAATTTAAAAGACGTTTGTGTGGAATGTTCTATTCTGTAGCAGTCAGGAGGTATGAGCGGATGAGGTTCTGGGGTGTGCTTTAATGCGGAAACAATGAACTTGGTGGGGGAAACTTCACTCCGCATTCTTCTCTGTGAAGTGTTTTGCCTCCGCCTTGTTTAATAATTCTAACACACCTCGCCAGCCGTTATCCTTTACATATCTTCTGCTCTCAACACTGGCATTCAAGTCATCCGGACTTTATTTGCACAGCTCGTTGAGGAGGCAATTCAAAGCATCAGGAAGCCAAATAAAAGACGTACTGCAACTGCATCCACAGTTTACTCTTCTCAGTCTTCATCCACAGTTTGTTCTTCTCCCATTCGCTTTCAGTTTGTTTTACTCACCCAAAAGATGTTTATCTCTTGATTTCTCCACTCTCGTGAAAATTCAAATCGTCCCACCACTAGCACGTTTTCCCCCATCAAACGAGGCCTCTTCGCCTTAATGGTGCGTTTAAAAGTTCCCTTTGAAAAGCCAGGGCCTTACCTGGCTGCCGTGGCTGTCGTCGGAGGAGTCGGGCGAAGCCGGCACGGCCCCGTTTGCTTTCTTCTCGCGACGCGCGTGCTGCTTTTATCAGAGCCGGCTCTGGCTGACAGCCACCCTTAAATAATTCAGAAGCCGAGGAACACACATCGCCTCAGAACTTCAGTCTTTCTTCCCCTCCTCCACCACCCCCCCTCCTCTGCCCCATCCCCAATCCTTATTTATTTATTTACCTCTTTGCTGGAGCTTCTCAAGCATTTGAGAAAAAACCCAAACAAATGGTGAACGATCTAAATCACTCTTGTCACTGTTCTCTAGGACAAGGCTGCTATGCAGGCTTTGTGGTGGAACTTTTCAGGAATCTTGGCTTGAACTCAAGATTGCTTACGAAAAAAAAACAAAAAAAAAACGAAACTTTGTTTTGAATGCAGGTGAAGTGACATCACCCAGTGAGAGGAGGCAGGGTGTGACAAGTCTGAACGTTCCCCCTTGACTACAAATATATGGAGTGAATAGTGATTCCCAAAACCTGACCTGCATATTCGTTTACATTTAAACCAAATTATAGCTAGACTGAAGCCACACCTCCTCAGGGTATTATTGGAAAGGACTGCCTCTGCTGTAAGCCTCCGTCCAGGGCTTGGTGGCCACTGACCATTTCCTTTAGTGGTGTTGGCTTGTTATACATCATACCTTAGTTATGCTGCTATAGTTTAATGCCGCCACAATCAACCCATCTGTTAACCCGTACAATTTTCACTCTGTCTTTCTCCTCCTCTCTCTTTCCTCTCCACTTATTTCTCTCTCTTCACTTAGCCAACATCTGTACATGGTTGCACATGCAATATAACTCACATTCTCTGAAATCTGATGGAGACTGTTCTAACTCATCTCCTCTATGATTTTCCATGCCTTTACCACCCTGCCGTGAGTCATCACTGCCTTCTACTGCCTGCACCTGCACCTCCTGGGTTCTCCTGGGACCTTCTTCCAACATGATCCGGCGGCACTCCTGAATGGTCCTCAACCCACTCCACTGTCCATGCCACTGCCTCCCTGCTGAGGGTCACCCCTGCCTTCCACTGCCTGATCCTGCATCTCTGGCTTCCTGGGCGGTCTGCCTTCAGCTTCACAGATGACCCTGACATGATTGATACAGCCTCCAACTGGCCCCTGGCTTGACTGCGCCTAATGACATGGGACTATATCCTGGGATTCTAATGGGACTCCTATATTACGTTATTTACAAAAAAATTCTTGTAATGTGTATCTAATGGAATAATAGTGGACTACTCACCATCTGAGAGACTGAAAACCTGCCCTAGGCAGTTGGGTTAGCCCCTTGAGCTGTCGGAACTGCCCAAGGTTTCTTCCTTTACCATAACAAGTAAAAACAAAAAACGCTGCTAGGGAGTTTCTCCTTGCCCCTGTTGCTCATTGGGCCTCTTGTGGTAAGCGCTTTGTGACATGCCTTTTGTAAAAATGCGCTATATAAATAAAATTGAATTGAATTGAATTGAACCTAGCGCTAATGTTTTCTACCTCCATCACAGCATCAGGAGGCCAGACATAAGCTCACTTTGGTGGAAGAGTCAGCAAACAGAGCGGGGGCTTAAAGCAGAAGCGTTGAATTCAAACAATGGGTACCACGTGATGACCAAACAGTAGAGATCTCTGTAGCAGGCATTTGCTTACTGTGAAGCAAACACATGTCAGTAGCTAGGATTGATGTGAAAGCGGAGGATACATGAGGCTGTAGCTAGCTACTCTGTGCATTCAAGCAACCCTACACCACACCATACATACTTACACTTGAATAAGTGGATATATGTAGCTACTGTCCTGCTGTGTGAAATTCATTAAAGCTCTGATTAAAACTCTTTTGATGTGTAAAATAGTACATTAAATATGAAGGTGTACTATTGTTTTGAATATGCGTGTGTGTGTGTGTGTGAGTGTGAGTGTGTGTCGCCAGTGGTTCCAGATAATGAGTGTGGACCTGTTTGTTTCTCCCCAGTCCCCCAGCCTCCCACCCACTCACTCACTCAGCCAGTGAGCAGAGGGGGCAGGGAGTGACTCAGTCCTGGTCAGCTCTCAGCTGGAGTCACAGCATTAGATAAATGGCACAGGCGAGGGCTCCATCCGCCTCTGCAGATCAAGACAGAGATGGATCTCCCACACGGCGCACTACCCACTACCCCTACATACATTAGAGGACAGGCCCCCATCCCGGCACTCCTTCATCCCACATGGCTCCTGGCAGTTGAGTCGTGGATCAAGGTTTGTGTCCTACTTAGTTGGTAGTTCTTCCTTGCACCTGTTGCTCTTGGGTGCTCCTTGTTGATGTGTGGGAGTAGTGATGATTATATCCACACACTTCCCAGAAAGGTTTCATCAGTTCTAAACTGGGGCTGGGAAAGTCAGGAAATAGACCCTGGACTGTGGATGACCACCACTGTACACCTCACCCCCTCATAATGTGATAATGGACCACATGAATCACCCACATGATTGTTGCCCTGGTGATGATGGACAATTACAAACTGGTTCATTGAGAGCTGCAGTCGAGACTGTTTGTTCCCTGGGATGCAAGCTGCTCTAATTACAGATTAATTTCACTGGCTAACACTGGCTCTATGTGCAGTCATGACGGCAGCCAGGCCACCTTCCTCCACTCGTCCGTTGTCCGGTGCTTTATGTGGCGCTGAACATTTCTAAGCTTGCCGGAGGGAGCAAGGGTGCATTATGGGAAATCAGTCCGTCAGAGGTGCGTGGAAGGGTTGCTTTTCATTACCTATAACCTCCAGTTCCTGCCCCCTCCAGATCTCCACAGGTGAATCAGACCTTTAGCAGGATCGCTGGTGAAAAAACAAATGCACAAACACACACACACACACACACACACGCACACACACAGACAGCCAGCCCTCCTCACCCACCCACAAACACAGACAGACATTCACAAATTTGTTTATGTATCTAAACTCACATATATGCATGAACACACACACACACACACACACACACACACACACACACAATACTTCTATTTGGATCTCAGAAACAGGCAATTAGATCAAAGTACTACAAGAAGAGAGTTATTGATAGGGTGAGACATAGGTTTACACATTTCTACCAGTCCTGTTTACACTCAAGATTCAAGGAAAAACATAACATCTTATGTTTATTGTAACATCTCATCTACCAATGATACGAGTTACTGAACAAATATTTTCTGCGGTTCGCCCATCTGCGATCATCTCACATTCTTACGTACATGGCCTAAACTTCCAAAAAAAAAACTAATACTAGCCTGCATTCATGCCCCAGCTGGAGAATGAGTTCCGTTAGTGGTTGGTATTTCAAAGGCTTGGAATAATAGCAATAGTCCATGAGCAAATCAAAACAGCAGCTGCAATGTCTGGAGTGTTCGGAATGTTTTTAAAATGATCAATGTCAAGAATGTGAAGATGAAACCGGTTCATTTTCACAGTCCTATGTAGTGAACAGGTCTTGTAAATAGGTCTTTTGCAACCAGATGGACCAAATGGTCACGTGTAGCCAAATACTGTCTTCATACAGGGACAAATGTCTCCATTTAGTATTCTGACATCCATGCAATGCATAAGGCCACTGTGTCAATTGATAATGGAAACATATTAATCACTGGATTCTATAACATTGGCAATTTGTGCAATACAATGACCCTGGGGGCAGGAGTGTAAAAAATCCTTCACATAGATAGAACAGTTAGTCCCTGTCGAGTCCCACACCGGCTTTCTGTATGTCAAGGAGGTGGGTAAAATGGAAGTGAAAAGGATAAAAAACACTATACACAAGTTCTGCACAAGATCTCAGCTCTCGTTCATATTCAAGACATGTGTGCCCTGCTTTTCCCAGCAAGCCCCGTCTCTGCAAGCCCCGTGTTTGCAGAGCTCTCATGAACAGAGGAAGCAAGGGAGAATGGGATGTAAGAAAAAAAATGCAGGGAAAGCAAAAAAAGTAAAACAAAATAAAACAAACTGAGAAGGGGGGGGGGGGGGGGGGGGGGGGGTGGTGGGTTCTAATGCGTCTCTGTGGTGGCATGCTAAACAAAGGGAAATTCTTCACCAGGACTTGGACAGTGCCACCTCTCTCTTTCGCTCTTATGCTCTTTTTCTCTCCCTCTCTCCTTCCCTCCCTCTCTGCCTCCCTTTTCTTGCTTCCAGCGTAGCTGCATTCATTACCAGACAGAATGCCTAACCAGCCATCTGAGGAGAGGAGTGAACACAGAGATAACCAGAGGAGGAAGAGAGCGTGAAAGAGTGGGAAAGAGGAATGTGAGAGTGAGAGACAGCGGGAGATGGAGAAAGAGTGAAAGGCATTAAGAGAGGGAGAGAAAGAGAGAGATGGAGGGAGTCAGACAGGCAGACAGAGGAAAAAAGAGAAAGAGAGCAAGTAAGAACGGCTTTTAAAAAGGGAGAGAGTGTGTAAGAGAGAGAGAGCAGGTTGCGTTTTAACATTCGACGGGGCACAAATATTCCCTGCTAGCCAACTTATCCCTCCAAACCAGAGGCCGCCCTTGGCTGCCTCAGCCATGCCTCCTGGGCTCTGCTGCGGCTTCACCCAGCGAGAGGCGTGAAATCCAGGCTGCCAACTCCTCCCTCCGTAACTCTCTCTCTCTCTTTCTCTCTCTCTCTCTCTCTCTTTCCCTTCCTATTTCTTTCACTTGCTTTCTTTCTCACTCCCACCCTCCCTCTATTTCTCTAACTCTTTCGCTTTCACTCTCTCCTTTATATGTTCCACCTTGCTCTTTTTCATTCTCTCACAATCCATCCCTCTCAGTGTTTCACTATTTCTCCTCTCGTCTTTTCTGCCACCTCTCCATCTTCCTCCCCCTCTCTTTCTCCTCTCCCTTCTGTCTTCCTCCCTTCTATCCTCCCTCCCCCTCTCTCTCCTTACCTCACTCCATCTCTCTCTCTCTCTCTCTCAGTCTGGCCCTGGGATGGAAACTCTGAAAGCCTCATTATGCTGGAAAGAAGGGGAGGAGCCACAGGGACTAAGTGAAAGAAGATAGGACGGAAGGAGGGATGAAAGAGAGGAAGGATAGGACGAAGAAAGGAGGAATATGATTTAAAGAAAAAAGGCCAAATAAGGTGCCTAAGGACGACATCATGGAGGAGCTGAGAGAGACGAATGCCGTCTAATAGAAAAATCCGACTCGGCATGACCAACACTTTAAGTGATGTTCTTTTTCTCTACATATACCGATGCCTGTCTCTGTACATGTGTGAGTGTCTGTGTGTGTGTCTGTGCATGTTTGTGTGCTTCTGTGTACCTGTGTCCGTGTATATGTGAGTAGATTAATTTAGGCAAATAATGAGTTGTTCAGCATTAGTCTAAATTGAATCAAATCTTTAAAATGATTTATTGATAGCTAAAATGCTTTGTTACTGTAATAACATTAATGAAATTCATTCTAAAATGTTACCTGTACTTCATATGGTTAGAAAGCAGAATGAAAGGATCCAGGGAGATGTAAAAATGGAGAAACCCCAACCCATGATCCACCCTGGGACTTTTACCCTGGGAGATTAGATCTGATGGGCAGTATAGGACAGACAGACATGCTATTTTTAACGTGGCATACATCTCTACTAAACACTGCTGAGGACGTAGGCCTGCCATTTCTAGATTCTTTTTTGTTGATCTGTATTAAGGAAATGGGTGCCAATTTAGCAAAAAAAGAACCACAATTTCAGTAAATAATACACAATTTAGCTAACCACACACTCAAATTATTTGGCGCAGTTTAGAGAGACAGACAAACAGATAGATAGATAGATAGATAGAATTATTTGTTGAGATTATATCTTTAAAATATATAATTTACATATAATTTATCCAGCAGAAATGAAGGCATACCAGTACCGTAGGTGTAGAAGTAGCATATACATATCATGCATAAATGTACACACAGACATATGACATCCATACACATATACATACAGCAAAAATACAAAGGAGTATATCAATATAACAATTTATGTCATGTCGTTAAAGGATCAGTGTGTAAGAAATGCAGAAAGGTGTAATGGTGTCATCAATACCTTGACAACAATACAGTAAGCAATTTCATGCTGTAAAGGCTTTTACTCTTAGGTGGTTTCTACCTTCCACCCAGAACTGCTCAATACATATCCCGGGTAATTGACAATTTTCTTTATTGTCATTTCAGCCCTATACACAGTATAAAGTGTTCCACCATGGATCCAAGTGGTCCTACATTAAGATAACAATAACTAAGACATTGGGACAGGCTATGGTGCATTCAGGCTAGAACTAAGTCTATTCAATATGCTACATATAACCTAAACTACATCTACTGCACCTATATTGTAAATATACTATACAGAAAATGCGTCAAGACAATAGACAGTAAGACAGGGCATAGAAAAACCTTGAGAAAAACAGAGCAGGGCAGAGTTAGGTAGAATGGTATTTAGCAGCATAATAATGATATATTTATTATATATATTTTGTTATAAATAAATTGAGAGATAGAGAGGTAGAGTAGATAGATAGATAAATAGATAGATAGATAGATAGATGAGTGCAGCCACATATTCCCACTTGCAAAGGGCTGAGAAGAAAGAGTACTACCACAGAAAAGACAGACTGCCAAAAATGTGACAACACACATCTGAGTTGGAGCAACAAACACATTCGCTATGTCCTTTGTTTAACTTCGGCACGTGTTTGACCTTGCTGCTTCTCTCCTTTCCTTTAGACGTTTCTAAAAGCATATCACAGACCGAAGAAGTGCGTTGACATGGAGACACTCTGCAAATGACAAGCTCACACGTGAAAACCCCCTCAACAGCGTCCTGTCCTCGCCTCGTGTCACTGATTTAGACTTGAGACGGGAGAATTACAGCAGAAATTAGGCAGGGGAGGACTTGTGTGGGGGGGGGGGGGGGTGTGGACTGGGAGGGGCGGCTGTCTCTCATGGGGAATTCAAACTTATTATAGGTGACAACTTGTCAGTGCCAAGCGACTAGATGAAGAAATGAAAGGCCAAGAGAAATGGCGCTAAGAGAGCTAAGAGCAGTGGGGGGGGGGGGAAAGTACACCATCTGAGAGCGGAGGAAAAGAGGTCATTAGACTAACATAAGAGAGAGGAGAGGCCAGGTCGTTTGACGGGGGAAAAAATGTAAATCAAACTGACATTTAAGCGATTCCTGCTCTTTTCTTTAAATTTAAAGTTCCAATTTGTACAGGGGGGAAATGGGGGGTGTAATTGAATTATCTAATTTGCTACAAACTTAGGTGAAAGCATTGGCCTGGTTTCCTCTTTATCTTAGAACAATCTGGATCATCGTTGAGCAACTGAGCACACAACTCTGACACAAACACAGCTTTCTGTTCAGGAGGTGGTCTCAGGGTACCCGGCAAAGATGTCTTTACATTCTTTAAAAACAAAAAATGTGTTGCTTGGGAGAAATTCCCTTGTACGATTATTGTAACCTAAGTGCAATAGTATAGCATTGTGCTCCTTTAATGAATGAGGGGCAAACAACAAACAAACTCAGGACCAAAATGGCGTATCATCCAGCATTAATGTATTTAAGCACACTTCATCAAACGCACTTAGAGCAAATTAGCAGAGTTACAATACTCTCTAGAAAGCCAGTCACAAGCAATTAGGGGGAGTGATAGCAAATTAGGTGAAATTATCACGCTATCTGACTTGTGTGTGTGTGTGTGTGTAGGAGGGGGTTGGTGGACTGAACCAAACACACGCTCCACTGCCGTCATTTCGTCAATAGCCGCCTCCTGGGGAAAGCAGACGTTTCACTTCCCGCTACCATCACCAGGGAGACGAAAGGCTCCGACGCGGTCCACCCATCCCGATCGTCCCGCCTGGGGATACGGAGAAACAAGGATGGAAGGAAGAAAGGAGAAGAGAGGACAGTGAAGATAGAGAGCGAGAGGGAGGGAGAGAGGAATGAGAGTGAAAGAGTAAAACTTCTGAGGAGGAACAAAAGTAGTTTGTCAATCAGTGACTTTTAGCAGTTTGGGGAAGGTCACGGCCTAATGGGGGGATATGGAGGTGTGTTTTCTGAGTTGTGTGTGTGTGTGTGTGTGTGTGTGGCACAGCAAGAGTGCTGGACAAATTGCAATTACTGCTTTGGCATGCTACAATAACTGGACTAATTCAAATAGTTATTAGAGGGCATAAATTGAACTTCTGCAATAAAATAACTAGCATGCATTAAATAAATTAAGAGAGAAATTTATGTGTGTATATAAGGCAGTGGCTGCCCAGACCTAAAATCCTTAAAGACAGCCAACCATATAAATAACAGACATTAATGAATGACTTAATAAATACAGCCTCTAGCAGACTAATAATCATTCCAAACTAATTTAGCCTAGTTTTGCTCGATCTGATTGAAATAGTTTTAGCTATAAGAGAACATTGACAACAAGACTGCATTTTCTCAGCAGAAACCGCAAGGTGGACTTGCCACCAACACCCCCCCCCCCCCACTCCTCCACCAACCCCCGCTCAACACCCACCCATCATCCCCCCTCTCCATTCCCTCCAAAAAACCCCTCAACAACCCCCCCCAACACCCACCCACCAACCCACACACACACACACACACACATATACACATACACACACACAAGCATTT
>JAGFZM010000427.1:100441-116198 GCA_017657215.1 Limnothrissa miodon | reverse complement strand
GAGAGAGCTTTATGATGGATGAATAACACCACACAAAGAATGAGGAGGGAAGAAGAAACAGAAGATAGAGGAAAATAAAGGAAGGAAAGAAAAAAAAAACCCTGGATGACCTAATTTTTGTAAGTTTGGCTCAGGGGACCGAAGAGCTGGAGTGTTTAAGCCCGAGAAGACTTTTAGAGAAGTGATACAGTAGCGCTCCCCAGTCCCCTCGTTCCGCACACACACACACACACACACACCCCAGTCCCCTCGTCCCGCACGGGGCTTACATTTATCATTGTGTCTTATCACCAATTTAGAATCAGGATTAGAATGCTTTCAGAGAGGGTACACACACACACACACACACACACCACACACAGATATACAGACACACACACACACACACAGCACTCCATCTCCACCTTCCCCTTACTGTTACACACACACACACACACACACACACACACACACAAAGACGGGGGGATATAGAAAGAGAGAGCAGAAGGGAAACGTTACCTCGTGTGCTTGTTAGTCATGTGCTATATTAGTGTTGCATATAAAAAGCACTCCCACAAGCCATTGTTTACTACTGGGGAGCATTTTTAGACATTTCCATATGCAACTGTTTGTGTTCCAATGCCTAACAGCCAGCAAAAGCCGTATGGTACAGTATGCAATTGGTTCTTTCATTCCCTAGTGCATGTACTGTTCAGTATAGCATGAGAACATCCACACTCTGGGTGAAGAACTCTGGCCCAACTGCTTTGGGCCATACTGGCAGAAGCTAAATGTGTGTTTCTGCTCCACACACAGGAAGGCAAAGCAGGTGCGAGTGTCAGGCTGGATGGTGCACGGTAGTGAGTTAAAACTCAATGGCTACAGTCAAAAGAAAGTATATAATGTGTGTATGCAGTATATATATATATATATATATATATATATATATATGCAGTGTATATCCTGATGCTTGTAAAAGATAAAGAGATTTATTAAAGCACATTTATTAAAAGTTGAGTCACTCTAAAGCAGTGTGCATATCCTTTTGTTTTTTCATCAGTTTACCCTTTTGATTTAGCACTTGCAATAAGATATTTGGATGTGCGCACACAATTATTTATTTTGATTACACAGGGACAGACAGACAGACAGACAGATGGAGGGACATATGGACTGACAGACAGACACACAGATGGAGGGACAGGGACTGACAGAAAGGCTGAGGGACAGACAGACAGATGGAGCAACACATGGATAGACAGAGGGACAGACAGACAGACAGACAGACAGGTGGAGGGACACACAGACAAGCACTACTTGTTTGTTTGTTTGTTTTTTTGTTTATTTATTTATTAGCTCTTTGTCTGAATGTAAACTATGGACATAGGGAGTTGTGTGTTAATGACCACTCTCTCTCCTTCCCTGCGTGTGTGTGTGTGTGTGTGTGTGTGTGTGTGTTCGTTCCTGGTCCTGAGCTGCTTTCACTAATAGTGTGTGTATAAGTCTGTGTCGCCCACTCAGCTGAGGGAGAGAGAGATAAGAAAGAGGGCCACAGTGTACCACTTTAAAGGAGGACAGGGACAATAAAGGAGAAAGAGAAGAGAACGAAAAGAGAAAGGATACAGAAGGGAGAGAAGCAGAATAGAAGGATCAGAGCGGGAGAGAAAGAGAGCAAGAGCAGAATGTGCAGATGTGATATTGCTTGAAATGAATTACAAATTTCAGTATGAAATTTAGAGGAAGAGAAAGAAAAAAATCTGATTGAAGAGTGATGACAGATATATAGGAAATATATATTCCTAAGGGGAGTGTGAGGTATGTTACCATGGTGTTATGAGGTCTTCAATAGAAAAATCCAGTCAAAAGGCCTGTATACTGGCCTCAGATGTGAATGTGTGTGTGTGTGTGTGTGTGTGGAAGGGTGTTTGTGTACCTATGTGTGTGTGGTAATTCATGCAATGTGGTATGATGCCCAGTCCCTAGGCTACAACATCTGTTCATATATTCAAACTGATCTCCAAACTGTCTGAGTCTATTAAGACTTTTTTGCTCTTCTGTTGCTTGCATTTGGGATGCAATTTGAATACAAACACACACACACACACGCATGCACAAACGCACACACACACATGTGCACACACACACACACACACACACATGCACACACAAACACAGTGGTAGGATTAAAAACAAGCGTAAAGCCCTCGGCTGTCTATTGTAAATGTTTAAGGAGTAATCCGAGTCAGTCAGCCAAGATATTGCTATTCTCTGAAACTTCGG
Organism: Limnothrissa miodon; assembly: GCA_017657215.1. Lineage (NCBI taxonomy): Eukaryota > Metazoa > Chordata > Actinopteri > Clupeiformes > Clupeidae > Limnothrissa > Limnothrissa miodon. The sequence continues at coordinate 113,939 of JAGFZM010000427.1, read as the reverse complement.
AGTGTCTTATTAGGAACCCTGAAACATTGATCGTCACATTAAAATATCACTGTGTGGTCTACGTTGTGGCTTTATTAAATCACAGAGTGTGACTCACTCTTTGTTCATACAATATATAGATTTATTGGCAAAAGCTTTTATTCAAACATTTGTAGTTGCTTCGCTGCATGCATTACAGTGGACCCCCTCCAAACAAAGCCTTGTTGGTCAAGCTCACTGACGCAAAAGGATGAGAGTCTTCAGAATAGTAGCCTATTGGTGTCTTAGGGGCCGTTCACACGGACACGCTTTTTTAACCTCCAGGCACTCGATTTCAATTGTTTCCCTATGGAACGATGCGTCTTTGAAAAAGTTCCACTGCTGCAATACGTTCGGCTTTTTTTGTCGCTTGCGTCTCCTTCTAAAAACGCAAGGCTTCTAAAAACGGCAGGCGCTCAAAGTTGAAAATGATGAACTTTGGCTTGAAAAGTTGAACTTTTTGAGGTCGCGTTTGTATTTACAATGGACGTTGCGTAGCAACGTTTACATTCTTAACCGCTTTGCAAACGGCAAGTTTTTGGAATGGTTGCGACACAGTAGTCGCTTTTGGAGGTGAAAAACGTGTGAACGGCCCCTTATGGTGGCGTTTGCCTGCCTTCCCAGCAGTGGCGTTCCAGACAAATTCCAGTAGAAAAATAAGAGACAGCCAAGGAAGCCTGGATGCAGCAAAACAACAATAACAAACATGAAAAGCCATCTCACAATATAAACACATGAACGGGCACAACACCACCAAACACATACAAACATATATTTCGATCTCAGTATCATTACTTTTTGGTCAGTCTCTTATTTGTCACCTCCCTTTTTCTCTATCTATTTCAGTCTCCTGCCAGTGCTTCAGAGACAAGTGAAAGGAGGGGAGGGGTGGACTTTCTCTTAAATAATTCAAACGGCAGTCCTAAGATGCCAATCAGAAATACTACCAGCATAAAAGCCTGTGTCTATAACTGCTGCAAAGCCAGGCCCCCAAGCAAATGAAAGCATTATTCTTGTTATCCTCTGGAGAACGTGTGGCACACGGTCTTCTTTCGAAAAATTTTCAGAGAAAGAGAGGGGGGAGGTGAAGGTGTGGGATAGAGAGAGAGAGAGAGAGAAGAAATTAGAGAGTGGGCAGAGGAGATGAGAGTAATGGGTAAAGAAAAAAGGAATGAAGAAGGGGAAGAGAGGGAGGGAAGAAAGAAAGGAAAGGGGGAAGGGGGTTGAGTAGACGACTGTATGAGGCACACTTTATCCTAATTTAAATTGTACTTCTCAGTGCCTGTGACTGACCGGCCCTGCAGTCTATATGTTCAGCAGGACTAAAGCAGGAGCGCAGTCTTAAGTGTCACTGTGTCCATGGGACCTCAGCGCTGGAGCAGAGAGCCTGGCCTGTGCCAGGTGACAGTGTGCCCAAAAGATGGAGGCAGGAGGAGGAGAGGGTGGAGGGAGGGGGGGTGGGTGGGCTCGGATTCGACCCACACTTTTTAAGGCGGCTGACACATTGCCACGGCAACCTGGAAACGTTGGGCTCGTGCGTAGCCTATTAGGTAAGATGGCATTTGGTGAGACTAACAGAGGGTCGCTCATTAGTGAGCTACAGATAGCGCGGCTCACATGGCGCCATATGCAGCCATATTTCTGGATGCTAGATGCTTGTCTCAAAACATGCGCCGGACCAAATGGGCTCATTCCCCGTCATCACCCCCACACAAAAACACACACACACACAATATGAAAATCCTGGATACACACACACATGTTATTATTAGCTCTGGAGAAGAGGAGGGAAGAGATGCAGATTCTTTAGATAGTACAGAACAGGCCAGAGGACTTTATCAATATAAAACAGATGATAGGAGAATCACATCATAATTGTAATTACAATACAGGAAATAAGAAAATGATTTACTAGTGTAGAAATGCATGGCTGCCACATCACATGCTAAACAGCCATACACTAAATGAGGCCATCATCCATATCTGCCGTCCACGTTTCTGAGTCATTACATTTGGCAAATGATGTTCTCGCCAGAGCATTATGTCAGATGCATGCTATGGGTTATTGGATCCATATGAGGTAAGATATCTGCTGTATGTTTGTGGCCATCATCCAGCCACCTGCTAAACACCAAACAGTTGATTGATTTGCTATTTTGTGCGGCCGAAATAATTATTCCAATCTCTGTGCGCCTTTAGGTGACACACGCACGTTGATGTAGCAGCCAACCCAGAGAATCATCAGAGGCGGATGAAGAAATGGAGAAGTTATTAGGCAGAGGTGCATTATGGGGGAGTAATAATAGCCATGACAGTCTGTAACTGAAGCACACCTTGTCTCTCTGGCATGGTGTGTCTTCACGCGTCCCCATTGACACTGATGACAGTTGTGGTTACTGGTGGTTACCGGTGACAAGGTGCTCAGGTAGTGGGAAGCCTTGCGCTAATGTGTCAACCCTCATTAAAAAGTGTGACAGGAGTTGAGCTGAATGCAAAGGTGTGTGTGCGTGTATGTGTGTGTTTGTGTGTGCGCAATAACTTGAGCAGTGTACAGTGGTTAGATGTTTTAGACAGTTACACAGTGGCATTACTGGCCCTGCCCTTCGGCCATACATGACACACATGCATATATAAATACACAGTCACACACACACACACACTGGTGTGTCTTCCCTAATTGATACATACATGAAGCCTAATGCATGGTTTCCCAAACTTCTGTGCTCAGTGATGGGCGTTTCATAAGCTTCATCCTCCATACCTTCCAGTGTGTGTGCCTCTTCAGATCAAGATATAAGCGCTTTTGCAAACCGCGCGCTACCCCTGCACGGTATATCCATGAGCGCGCTATATAAGTTTTTGTTTACACAGCCGATGTAAACCTCTTAAAATCTTTTACAAGGACACGTTCTATGAGTAGATGTAACACGATGAAAACATATCTTGATGGTGGCTACTTGATTTAAATTACCGGTAAGTGCATAGGATTAATCCAATCCATTATAGCTTTAGAAGAATCTCTGAAGTGATTTTCGACTGGAATTGTATCGCTCTTCTTTGTTATGTCATCATCGTCGTGGGAACGAGATGCCATGTTGGAACAAAGAATGTGTATAACAAATGAGCCCACGAGTTAGTAAGAATTCAACAACAACAGGAATCACATGTTCATTGATTGATTGGTTGAATTAATAAAAATGTTTTTGGAGTTTTAATTTTGGCTTTCTAAAATTCTTTAGATTAAAATGTTGAACATGGGGGTGGTGGGAGGAGTTTTTAGTTAAATGGGCAGCATGCGTGGTATACGCATGGGCGCACTATGCAGAAATTGTTTTACATAATTGCTTTGTCCCCGCACACCATATGCGGGTGCGCATTATATACGTGAAAATACGGTAAGCATTGTTTTTAAGCAATGATATCAGATATATGATATTTGACACCAAACCATTGAAATGTTGGACAGCTGGCCATCCTAAAGAACAACATTTAGAATGTTGAATGAATATTTACAATGTAGACCAAAATCACAATTGCTAATGGATGTGATCATAAGAAGACATCAGTTAGGTTTGAGAGACATACATACCTGTCATTACAATGTCTGCCGTAGCCTATATCAAGTCAAGTCAGTTTTATTTGTCAATTTCTTCACATGTACTTGACATACAAAGGAATCGAAATTACGTTTCACACTTGTCCCATGCGTAGACGTTGACAACAATAAAGTGCAGATGCACAACAAGAAAAACAATTTAAACAATAAGGTACTGTTAAATAAAAAAGGGGGCGTAGAGTCCAATCTGTCTTCCTATACTCCTGCCAGTCTGGTGGTTCCGCTGGCTGGGAGCAGGGAGGGGAGAGAGTTCAGCAGTCTCACAGCCTGGTGGATGAAGCTGTTGGTGAGCCTGGTGGTGCGGGAGCGGAGACTTCTGTATCTCTTTCCAGATGGCAGGAGGCTGAACAGACAGTGTGCGGGGTGGGTTGCATCCTTGACAATTGTGATGGCTTTGCGGGTGAGGCGGGTGGTGTAGATGTCTTGCAGGGAGGGGAGTGGTCCACTAACTATCCTCTCAGCTGTTCTCACAATGCGTTGTAGAGCTTTTCTGTTGTAGTCGGTGCAGCTACCGCCCCACACAGTGATGCAGCTGGAAAGGATGCTTTCAATGGTTCCTCTGTAGAATGTGGTCAGGATGTGTGGTGGGGCGCTTGCCCACTTGAGTTTGCGCAGGAAGTAGAGGCGCTGTTGTGCTTTCTTGGCCAGTGATGTGGTGTTGGTAGTCCAGGAGAGGTCCTCACTGATGTGCACCCCCAGGAACTTGGTGCTGCTCACTCTCTCTACCGCAGCGCCATCGATGGTCAGCGGGTGGTGACAGGTGTGGCCTCTCTGGAAGTTGACAATGACCTCCTTGGTCTTGCTAACATTTAGCAGGAGGTTGTATTATATATTATACAGTTATAAAGAACGCCCATTTTAACTGAACATCTGTGTGTACAAAAGGACCACGTGATGTACACAGAGCCTCCTGCTTATGTAACCAAAAACTGTTTATCTGCGCCGCTGGCCCACCTTGCCGGAAAACGTTGCCATAGCAATGGTCTGGATATTTGGGAAATGGCCCGAGGGGTGGGTTGGGTTTATCCTAATGTTCTGTATCCTGGGCCGGGGGACTTACTCTCCAGTCGCTTCCCAATTAGCCTCCTCTCCTCCCCACATTTGTCTGCGTGACAAGTTGATAAGCCACCCCCAAACCAACCAACCCCCACCTCACACACACACACAGACACACACTCCTGAGTGCAACACACAAGCACTAATGGGTGCAGGAGCACTGAATCCTGGTTTCCGGGGCAACCGAGTCCCAGTGGCTGAAGGAGAGTGTGCTGTGACAGCTTTTGGAAAGTGCCACATGAAAGTTGGAGTGGGGGGGGGGGGGGGTTTCCGTAAAACCGCTCCGTAAAACTGATGAGATTATCGGCCGAGAAGTGAGTTGTCCTAAGCAGCAAACACTTTTTGAATAGGCATTGTGAATTGATCACCTTTGGTCTCTTGTGACAGCTGCTATGCTTATTTTTGTATGTGTGTGGATGTGTGCTTTGTTTTCTAAAATAAAACTAATATTTCTAAAAAAAAAAAAAAAAAAGATACCTCTCCTTTAGAGGATTAGTGAATGCATTATCAGTCTTCAAACACTTCAGCTGTAGAGGAATGTTGTCGTGATGATTCACCCGTATGGCGGCATCATTCTGTTTATGCATGATGAGGAAAGCTTCCACATGATTTTCTACCATAAACTAAAGCTGCATTTGAAAGGAGACACAATTGAAGTCCCATTAATAAGAACTAAGGGCATGAGAGCTAAGGGCGCTTATCCCAAGGATTAGTGGCAACGACCACCACAGTGGACATGAGGACATGCTGCCAAGGTTGTTACTCTCTTTACTCTGGGTTCTGAGGGAAATATGGTGCAATGGAACCCCTCCTTTAGTAAAAATAGATCACTGTTACACGTTTAATGAGTGTAATGTCTGTATAAGTATGCCAGTGTACAAACAACAAACACGGTTTTATGCTGGACGTGCACGGTTTTATTGTTGCTGATGAAACAATAAACCTTTTTGTCCTTCTCCTGCTACACAGTGAGCCCATGATGCCACTGACCGGCCTGGTGCATACCATCTCACTAGCAGAGGGGAGGGCTGTGCCATTAAAGGTTTACTGCTGGCTAAAGTACTAGATATGCTACGATTTTTTTTTCACTTTAAAGAGCACCATCGATACATTTTATTGTAAAACCTACATAATTACTACATATCTAGTTACTATGTTCTCAGGACAAAAACTTGCAGAGTCTCAGATGTCTGGTACAGTTTCAAGCAAGGGAAATGTACAGTAATGCTTTTCATAAATTGTTTTTGAGTCTTTGTAAACAGGTGGACTGCATATTCTATTCCCACCTGTGAACAATTTTCTCTAGCCGCATAGTATATACAGTATGTTACCTGTCTGATTCTCAGAAAATACCTCTTTGGCTTCTCAGAAAATACCTCTTTGGCATTATCCACAAACCCTTACCCAGATAGTTGCTACCATCTACTCGAAGACATCATGTGTCCTTTTCAATCTCATCCATCAGTCGTTAAAAGTGTGTGTGTGTGTGTGTGTGTGTCTCCACTCAGTCTTTTGAAGTACTTTTGATTTGGATTTTTTTTCTAATGTCATTTTCTTAAGTGCTGTGGATGGAAAGATATGTATTTTTCCGTAATTATTTATGCATTTATGAAGTGGCCTTGGAATGAGTTTTTTTGTAAAAAAAATCGAAACAAAAAAAATCATCATACTGTAACATCAGTCTTCATAACAAAATTGTTTTTTAATCACATGTAACAGGGGCTTTTATGTAAGACATTCCAACCACATAGACGCCTGTCTCCCACTCTCTGTGTCTTTTGACTTAGCTGTTTCTTCAAAGTCAAAAAATGCCTTTTTTTGAATAGAATTTCAAGGCACGTAGCAGCCCAATTAGTGGATCGTTAAGGCGAGGCAGGTGGTGCACTAATACAAGATAATAGCACACCTTGGGCATTCAGAGACACTCAGGCTGCCGACTTGATCCTCTCAGACACATTATGTGGTCCTTAATAGCAACGCCAAACAAAAAGATTGAAGGCAGGAAACTAGTAGAGGAAGGACGTGGAAAGCAAGGGAAGAAATCCATGTGGATACTATGTTTTTTTTTTCTCATGACGCTAACTGATTTAATCAAGCCTCAATAAGTGTATGTGTGTGTGTGTGGGGGGGGGGGGGGGGGCGTTTTTTCTGTATGTGTTGGTGGGGGGTGTGGGGGGCATAACAATTCTGACAATCTGTTATTTGAAGGAATTCCGCCTTGTTCCAAATGTGGACAACAGAATTGGGAATAAATGGCATTGTTTCTGGCGAGGCGTTTTCATTTTTAATTGTGAATCATCTTGTTTATCCTAGTTGCAGTGGAATTTGCGGCAATCTGTTCTGTTCTACACAACAGACAATCAGAAGAACACCGATGACACCAAACAAAGACAGGCGTTGTGTGTTGTACTTTTTTGTTTGTTTGTTTCTTGTTTGATTTTAACTGAATGTGACACAAGACAAAAGACGGTGGAAACATATTTGCCTTTGAAGTGCTTTTCTCTGGTGTGCATGTTTCTGAAGCAAATGCACACACACACACATTATACAATCTGCAAGGAAAGAGAAAAAAAGAGGCTAGGCTCAAACAGTGTAAACTTCTCAATGCTAAATCAAATATGTGCCTACAGTATAAGATCTCTCTCCCCCCCCCCCCCCCCCCCCCTTCTCTCTCTCTCTGTCTCTCTCTCAACCTCTCATTAATTATTGTGAAGTATACCATGGATTTAGTGACTGGTTAAATGAGCATTTTTGTTGTTACAGTGTTTCATTGTTCTCTAAGGTGCATACTGTAAATATCAAATGAAGTGTTATTCTCTACCAGGAAGGAAAGGCCAAGATGCAGTAAAGAACAATGACACAGAGAGAGATGCGGTAGGGTATTTTTGTGTGTGTCTATGTGTGTGTGTGTGTGTGTGTGTGTGTGTGTGTGTGCAAGAGAGAGAGAGAGAGAGAGAGAGAGAGAGAGAGAGAGAGAGAAACAGAAAAAGAAAAACAAACAAAGCATCAATCAGTTGCTTCAGTAGTAGAAAGGCCCCCTACCTTGGATCGTTGGCTTTCGTTAACAATGATCCACTGTGGAGGTAGGAGAGGAAACAAATAAATTACATTGTACTGCATCCTTCCTGTCATCACTAGAAACTTTTTTGGGGTACCATGTACAAAACTATAAAGCCCTTAAAGGGGCACCACAGGGCTGTGTGCTGAGCCCGTTCCTACTCCTTCACCTTTGACTGCAGGCCTGTGTATGGATCCAATTCCAAATCATAAAGTTTGCCGATGACACCAAAGTGATTGGACTCATCAGTGACAACGATGAGTCTGACTATGGGGCAGAGGTGGAGCACTTACTGTAGCTGCTTGGAGTGCAAACAACAACCAACTTCTCACCACGGGCAAACTAAGGAGATCATAGTGCACTTCAGAAAGGTAAAAGGTGAAACACACAACCCCATCCATATGAATGGAATGGTTGTAGAACAAGTCTCCTGCTTCAAGTTCCTGGGGACCCACATCTCAGAAAACCTATCCTGGACAACCAACACCAACAGCCTGATAAAGAACGTCTTAATGGCATGGAAGCTGCTCTGTCGCTGACCGCAAAGCACTGCAGCGGGTGGTAAAAACTGCCCAAAGGATTATAAACACACCACTTCCTGCCATTGAGGATGTCTATAAGAAGAGATGTCTGCGGCGGGCTCGCAGCATTCTTAAGGATTCCTCTCACCCAGCCAACAAAATGTTTCAGCTCATGTCTTCCAGAAGGCGCTATAGGAGCCTCCAGTCTAAAACCAGCGGGTTGACCATACTGTTCATACCATAATAAAACTGTACAGAACTCATATTTATAAATCTTATGTAGACTACATATACTTATCCATTTGTATAGTACTGTATTTATACATACTGAGTTTTCACTGAACATACCACTAAATTGAGAGCTCTCTTTTGCACATAACCGTACTTTGCTGCTCTTAACTGTACATACTGCTCTTACATATTGTCCATTCTGTATACACTCCATATTGTATTTTTTGCATTTGCTGCTCTTTGCACTTTTGCACATGCTAAACAGCATTTCACTACTCTGTATGTGTACATGTGTAATGACAATAAAGTTGAATCTAATGCAATCTAATAGAGCCTTTCGTTTTAAGAGTGCACATACATTCCATCTGTGTTCCCCAGTCCGGCCACCCGGCTGCTTCCATTGAGTGGGGCCCAAGGCTACAGTGGGAGCTGGTCCTCCTAGTGGCAGGGCCATGCAGTAAAGCCTTTTAACAGGCCATAAAATCAGGAAAATAGAGCAGCACAACAACAAAGCACAGCTCATATCAGTCTCCCTGATGCTGTACAGGGGGACATCAAACAAGTCAGATTTCATGGTGGGCGTGTGCAGAAGTAAGGCCTCGGAGGGGAACTGCTGGAGAAAAAAAAAGATAGATTTAGGGACTCCGGTGATGAGTCAGTAGGTATAAACAGTAAGGTTAGGTTCTGTTTAGGGGAGGAACCTTAAAAAAAGACAAGAACAAGAACGTTGAACATTCACAATCAAATGAGGTATTTAAACCCATACACTTGTAGCAAATATCAGCTTAGCTGCGTGAATAGAATGTTTATAAAAAACTCATTGTGATACTGTAGTGAGTGCAACAGGTATCCTAGGGTTTTAACCTCACTCATTAGTGAGCTCCCATTGGTCCAGGTCCGTGATCCACAGATTCGAACCTGGGCGTGTGCAGGGCTTTACCGTGCAGGATGACGCATGTTACACACAAACACACACACACACACACACACACACACACGATACTGCAACAACAAGTGAATTAGATTCAGTGGACATAGAGTGTTGCTGTTATGAGCGTCTAATCAAGCTCAAATTAGTTGTGAGAAGAGACTATGCCAGAGGCATGATTAAGAAAAGGTTGAAAGGAGAATGAGGTGAATTGTTAAAAAAAGAGTGTGACAGAAAATGAGTGACAGTAAGATAGACACTGTTGGGAGAGAGAGAGAGAGAGAGAGAGAGAGAGTGAGAAAAGTAGATGACGTCAGTGCCCCTGAAGACCAATTAACAACTTTCAGAAGTACAAATCTCTGTGGGGCAGCTGACTGCCACCATGAGCTAGGAGTGACAGTTGACAGATACGTGTTGGCACTCTCTTCGCTGTCATTTGAGAAGAATGGGGATGTGCAATATATGTATATATAGGAAGAAAAATAGAACAAATATCAATCTGACATTAGAGGGAAAATATGATGTCCTTGTAATGCGTCCTTTGTGAAAGGTAGTATATCATTTGGGGAATTTGGGTCATGGAATATGGTGTTATTCAACATCCTAACATGCAAGGCTGTGGATGAAAAGATGGCCTGACACAAATGGGGTTCTCAAAGCATGCACCAGAAGCGAAGGGACTTGAGACACAAAAGCTCTGGAAGACTAGATGGATGGGTTTTAGTATGGGGGCAAAAAATGACAGAGACAAAATGTAAACAGGAATGTATCCTGAATGAGAATATACCAGAATAAGTGACCAGGCGAGAGAGAGAGAGAGAGAGAGAGAGAGAGAGAGAGAGAGAGAGATGCCAGACCATGTTGAGTGTCATGTTTTACTGCCATGTAGCTGGTAGGACACTGTGGGATAAAACGCTCCTCGGATCTATTCTGTCCTGTGGAGAATTAATCCCTTTGGTTGAGGCCGCCAAGTTCAACTGTGGACAAGCAGTTCACTGGCAAGGACACTATCAGAGACTTTTTTCTCTGCAAAAAGAAAAACTACAGTATCATACCAAACCTGAACAGTTTTTAAACATAACCCAAAAAAATAGATGGTTTAGTAGTGGGGCAAAAGAAGGGTTGCAATTTTACCAACAGGGATTTATCTCTCTCTCTCTCTCTCTCTCTGTCTCACACACACACACTCACAGCACCACCCACCCACTACACACCACCCACACAGGTGAAAATGATCTTAACAGTTAATTTCCTCACAGTGCATCTTATTACTACCGGCAGTCTTTCTTTAATAAAATGGGTGTTTATTTGTCTATCGACCCTGCACCATGCAAAGAGTAGTATTTATGTGCTATTAACAGTGCCAGGTAAAAGCAACAACAACCACAAAAACACACACACAAACAAAAATTGTTTGTTGTTCTATTAGTTCACTTATTTGTTTGTACATTTGTCTGCATAGCAGCTGGGGTTGTAATTACAGAGCCTGGTTGAAATCCGGCCTGGGGTGGCAACCGCTTTGCTCCCCTGTCCGCCACAATCACCTCATTCACAGCTGCTCCCTGATTGGTTTAGTCCTGAGGTCAGGACCCCGCCAGACATTCCGAGTGCGCGCTGCAGTTTATTTCATTCCGGCTGTTCATTACAGCGCCTTGACTTGGTTTTAGGCTCTTTTTTCCCCAGTGGCACAGTTTACTGAGCTACTTTGAGATGTCTAACAGATTCATACATGCTCTATCAATAACTGGTAGTGGAGGAGGGGGGGTTTGGAGCTTGTAGTTAAAAAGTTATCATGTCAGATCTAATGTTGGGCCTTCAGAAATCAAAATTGAATCTAATACGAAGCTGTCTTTCACTTGTACAACACATAACAGAAATTTAGGCAATCTTATGTAGACAATAAAACTGATCTGGGGGCGATTATTCGTTGTGGGGCGTGACTTACTGGTGCAGGCAAATTGTGGGTCCCAAGGCCAGTCTGGGTACCACGGATTTGGGGAACGTTAAAGACTTTTGCATGTATTGTGTGGGGATGTAGTCTTTCATAGTCTGATGTCTGACGATCATAGATCCCTTTCAAAGCAATGCCATACTGGACTGAACTGGTACAGTACAGTAAATAACGTTACCTACAGCACTAAAATAGTACTACTACAGTAGTACTACTCAATTACAACAACTTTGACTCACATCAGTATTACATTAAGATTATGTGTACTTTTTTAAGTTTTCCCTTTTGGGTCTGACTGCATTAGAGTGGGATTTAAATTCCACCTTTTTGATTTCTAAGCCATAAATAGACTTATTATGGTTTATATTAATAAATTAATTAATTACTTCTGCACTGTCTTGCTAACACTAAGGTCTTCAGTCAAACTGTTGCTTACCATCCCTCGCATCTGAAACAAAAAGGAGACCATTTTCTGTAGCATGCCCTAGTAAATAGCATGGTGAATCCAAACGCCTTTACCTTGTCTGAATTTTCACAAAGCGCCTGTCCTCACAGGCTGATACATCCTGTGAACTGTAAAAATGTTGAGCTTGCCAGAGCCATCTGTTGGTTCGTTGCCCTGCCAAATATTTGGAGGAAATCTAAGCTAATGGTGAGGCCCCTGACTGTGCTATTTTGAAATGGGATACAGACAGGGGGCACTATTCTGATGAATTGGGACGTGTCATCTATGGAATGAAGGACTTCCAACCCTCATCACGTGGCATGGGTATACAATAGGTCACTGGGGAGGGCGTGTGTTTGGTCAGCCCCAAGTCCAGGGATATTTTTATTGCACTGCAGTGCTGGGCTGTGCTGTGCTGTGCTGGGCTGTGACACTGAAGACTGATAGATGTGCCGTGGCTCTATATTTGTGGCATGCTTGAGCTTCTATAAACCCCCAGGCACTCTACACACAGCACAGCTCAACAGAGACATTTGTCCTCAGTCGCCCACATTTTAGACTATTTCTTTCACTTCTTGAGTGTGTGTGTGTGTGTGTGTGCTTGTGTCTGTGTGTAGTGAGGGTGTGTTTGTCTGTGTGTCACCTTTTGAATGCTGTGGCATCACAAGAGGATGTGTAGAGGGACGCTATGTTCCCTCCCAAGTTGCCATTTCAACTTCACTTCCCAGAGTGCATCACTCAGTCAGGTGTAAGTGTTTGGCATCACTTATTAGAGCGAGAACCCAAGCAGTTAAAAGGAGGCGAGAACAACGGGCCTCTCTCTCTAAGGCACATGGACTAAGATGGCGACAAAGACAAGGACAGAGAACAAGAGAAGGAGAAATATGCTGCTGAGGAGATTGTTGTGCTTGTTTTCCAAGGTTTTTCAGTTTCTTCCATAACCACCTTTACGTTTGACTTCTTATCCTTAGTTGACTGTTTTAGAATAAAGTGACTGTTAAGCTTAACCATCCATCTGCCTGTCTTCCCTTGCTCTACTGCACAGTCCTACAACCCCTGCAACACGCCATGCAACAACGCCTCTCATGATGTCACAATGTGCTGAGACTATTGTCCATCCACCTATATTTGGTTGAAAACAGAAAACAGGGAGTATACATAAAATAAACTTAAAGCAATGAGATCTAAGCCTGAACAGGCTTATCAAGCAAGCCACAGGTTAATACTGCTCCTGTTGTCCAATAGGTTACAATAACTTACAAATAGCTTATTAACACTACAACCAATGCAACACTTGTTTATAAACTGTTAACATCTTGTAATAAATAAAGAAAACACATTTGTGAGAGTAGAGATATCATTGTGGGGTGCATTCCTGTGCCCAATAGCAGTGTTCTTTTCCTACACCCCACAGCTGTCATCAGCTCTCAAACACACTCGGCACAAAATGCTCTGATGCAGAGGCTAACGTAACGTTAAGTGTGAAAGCAGCACCCCCGCTAGATCTCCCCTTCGCCTCAGAAAATGAAAAGGATCCCATACCACCTGACAGCTGTGAATGTGTTTGTGTGTGTGCGCTTAGCCCATGTTTGTCTGTGCAGTGTTTTTATTCATAGGTGTCTCTCTCTCTCTCTCTCTCTCTCTCTCTCTCTCTCTCTCTCTCTCTCTCTCTCT
>JAGFZM010000427.1:79083-99780 GCA_017657215.1 Limnothrissa miodon | reverse complement strand
CCCCCCCCCCCCCCCCCCCCCCCCCTTGCTTGCCAGTTGTTCTGCACTCTCGTCCTCCCTTGGCTACGCTCCAAAATATGCTGCTGTGCTACTTGTAGGTGCTTTGTCAATCTTGTTTGCTTTCTCTGTTACCTTGTTGTCTTAAGTAATTTGTGGTGGGCATTGCTCTCCTTATACACACACACACACACACACACACACACACACACTCCCTCCTGCCCTTTGCTTTGTCAGGCCCGGAGACCACAGATGTGTGCCGTCATCGTTTCCACTGGTGGTGGTCACCTCAGTGGCGTAATAATAGTTGCGCTGCGAGGTGACTCCGAGGGTGGTGGCTGCCACCATCTGTGCCCCATTGTCATGGCGATTAATCTGAGTTAAGTGCAAAAGCTTTGCTGAGGTTGGGAGGTTTTTGGTTATTGCAGGGAAAAACCTGTAGGGAGAGAAAATGAAAGAGGAAGGGAAGAGAGAAAAAGAAAAAATGGCATGGGGGCGGGGGTTAGGGCTATAGTAACTATTATGTGTTGAAAAAATGGATGTCAAATTTCAAGGACATTGATCATGTCCTCAGAGCAAACTCATTAGTTCATCATCTTGGACCTTGCCTAAGATTTGGCTGGGAGATATATTCTTTCAGCCCAGCCTATTTTAGTGCCGCCCTTCACCCCTCGCCCTCCTCCTCCTCTTCCCTTTCATGCCAGCACTGACAACTGCAAGAAACAAAATGAATCATATTAGCTGCCATGGCAAAATAACTCAGTGGTGACAGTTGCTCAATGTTCTGAACGGACTTCTCTCTTCCTCCTCTCCAGAGATCAGAGAAGATATCAATATGGAATCAAAAAGAATAGAATAGAAACAAAAAAAAAAGATGAGTACTCTTGAGGTGTGTGCCATGGTTCTACGTCCTCCTCGTCTCCTCTCTACCTCGTGAGGTGTGCAACACCTTGGTGTCGACCCGGTCCTTACTTGAGCGACTTGTTAGTGCTTTGTGTCTCTCCCCTCCTGCGCGCTGCTGGAGAGCTCTTCAGAGCTGTCTAGAGTGGGCCCTCCTGGTCCTTGTGAACCGCCGCTGTTCATCAGCCCCTTGGAGCAGCTTCCCAAGGATTACGCTAACAAATCTCTCAACCCAACGCCGACTTTGAAGGCTGAAAGAAAGTTTGTGTGTGTGCGTGCGTGTGTGAGGGAGAGAGAGAGAGAGAAGAATGAATAGGCCTAACATCAAAAGAGGGCAGTGAAAAGGAGTTTGGAAAAAAAAATCTGTGTTCTTTGATTCCACAAAACATGTATGTGTGTGTGCTATATGTGTGTGTGTGTGTGTGTGTGTGTGTGTGTGTGAAAGAGAGAGGGAGTGCCAGAGAGGGAGAGAGATAAATGAATAAGCCCAACATTAAAAGAGGGCAAGGAAAATGAGTTAGAAAAAAACTCTGCCTTCTTTGATTCCGCACTGAGACAGAAATATCCATTAACCGTCAATTCACGGGCAATTGTCTGACTCTAAACACTGACCCCTGGTGATCTCCAGTGCTCCCACCATACTGTGGTGCCTTTCTCAAGCCTCACGCATGTGTGTATGTGTGTGTGTGTGTCTGTGTGCGACTCTGTTCCGCAACAGGAGCTGACAGCGCGATTGACAGCTTTAGCGCTCATTGACATTTTATTAGGTCTAATGCCTTGGCAATCTGAATATGTGCTGGATAAAGCTGTCAGAGCTGGGAGAGAGGGCCCGACAGGACCGAGAGGGTGGGTGCATTCATTATTTCCCATGGCTGACTCTCTGACTAAACATCCCTCCCTCCCTCTCTCTCTTCCTCTACTTCTTATTCCTTTCATCCTTCCTTTCACTAAATGTCATTTGTATTTTTCCATCATATTTTTTTAAAGCTAAAGTAAGAGTGTGCTGTGGTGATGTGAACATAACTTGCTGATTTGGGTTGGTGTGTGTGTGTGTGTGTGTGTGTGTGCTGGGCCGACCCAACCCTTCTAACGATCGAATCACTGCCTGGCGTGGGGATCAATAGTTTTACCCGGCGACCTCCTCATCCAAATTGACGTTCCTGGTGGTGACAGCATGCCCTATCTAGCATTCACTTCAACCCAGTCTTCTCAACCTCACCCTCAGTCAGTGTGTGTGTGCGTGTGTGTGTGTGTGTGTCATCAAGTATCACAAAGAGTTGAATAAATAAATAATGAATAATTGCCAATGAATTTCAAAGTTGTCCATTTCATGTGCACACTGTATGGTCGTCACTGCAATCATTCGAAATGAGGTACAAACAGGCCGTACACTGAGTACAAGAAGGCTGTGAAATGCAAAATGTTAAAACAAGGCTCTAAGCGGGAGGAAAGGAGAGCAGAACAAATATCTCAATCCATTTGAAACGGATACCTCCATCTATCAATTACAACGGGCTTGTTGTGCAAATCAATTCCATTAGGGAGTAGGAGTCCTCATCACACATACCTAGACTGCACACATTTAGTTCCGGACTGCTGCAAGAGCTTTGTTGCCTGCCTCTGCAGTACGTGCTGTAGGACTTAGAGGATGTGTATTTGTGCGGATCAGCTATTAAAGCTGATCTGTACAGCTATAAATCCTCACACTGATTCTGTTTGCAGTCAGACTTTCTATTCTTTTATTATTTATATATATTTATATATTTTATATATATTTTTTCCTTTTCCTTTTCAATTTCCCACCACAAGCAAAAGAGGTTTTGACAGGAAGCGTGTATTGTTGCTTGCGTGTATGTATGGAGTTGTGTGTGTGTGTGTGTGTGTGTTGCAAGATTGGACTTGAGAGAGAGTGAGGGAGAGACTTCCCTAAGTGCGTTGGTTGGCTGAGGCTGGGCAGAAATTGATCCTGCGTGTGCATTAGTAGATTGCCTATTGATGAGTGCTGGATTTATATCTCTGTGACGGATGGCCACCGTCTCGCTCTATAAATAAATTAAAATGCCCACTGTCCAACTCACATAAAGCCATAAAATCTTGATGCGTAATCCTTTTTGCGTTTGCAAATGTCTTATTTTTAGCAGTTTAGTGCTCAGCACCTCAAGCTCTCTCAAACAAACATGGAAGACCCAGAGGAGCTGAAGACACACTCCCAAGCTGTAACTCTCTGAGCTCCAGTTTCTCAAACTATCCCCAGATATAATTAGCTCTGGGTGCATCCTAAGTCAATGTGTATGTGGATATTGACTCTTTGATTTGGTGGCTGAAAATGTAGGAATATGAAGTCGGCCAGCATCGGAGTCCAATCAAAATCCAGTCCTCACAATTAACCAACAAATAAGGACAAAACAAAAAAGAAGGTTGAAGATGGATGGATAAACAAACAAATAAACAAACAAACAGGTGTGTTCTGTACCCTCTTACATCAACAGTACACTGGCCAGCATGTGAGAGGCAGAGAAGCGTGATGCTAGCGGCAGTAGGTGGCGGCAGTAGGTGGTAGCAGCGGAGGCGATGTGGGATTGTGGTGGGCTGTGGATGGCCGGCAGTTTAAGTAATGGCACAGACGTTTGCTGGCCTCACCATCCCTTCTCCGAACTAGAGTCAATAACAGAGAAAGTAATGGATCCGCCCATCTGTGTCATGCCGGGAGATGAGAGAAGAAGGGAGGGAGAGGGATGGAGAGAGGGAGAGAGAGAGAGAGAGAGAGAGGAAGTCAGAGAAAGAGAGAGAGTCAGAGAGAAAGATTCAGAGGGAGAGAAAGAGAGTGAAAGAGAGAGAGGTGGGGTGGAATCAATATGTTGCCTCTCAGAGACCTGTCAGTGGTGAATACCTTGATCTCTCAGCCCATCTCAACACAGTAAACACACACACACACACACCTCTGTTTACTATTGGCTGTTCCAGTTCATAGTGCAATGATACTGAACTCTCTAGGACATCTCAGTTATTATATGCAATCATTTCACTGTTTATTTGTGCTAGCAAATTCACCTCTTGTTGTGTTGGTGATGCGGGTTTACTTTTGGATAAAGAGAATGACAGAACCACTGTGTGTGTGTGTGTGTGTGTGTGTGCGTGCGCGCACCCATGTAATGGATCCCTGTCTGCATAGACCAAGACCACAGGGCAAGCTCTCACTATGTGATGCAAACAGCTACTAGCTGCCCAGCTCCTTTTTATCTGAAATCAATGGGGAACTGTAATGCAATCAATGCTGTTGCTATTGTCTTGAAGCTGGTAGTGCCAAAAATATCAGCCAGCCAAATGAAACCTCCCCCCTCACACACACACACAAACACACACACACACACACAGCATCTATTACTTTCATTCACTTTTACTGGAAAAGAGGGAAGCCATGACTCATGTGACGAGGACAAAGCTGTTGTTCATTCACAAATGAGGGCTCTTGAAGCCTGCTGCATTGACAGATGTTTGTCTGGAATGTTCTATCTCCGTGGAAACTATTGCCCTTCCCCATGTGTGCACGAAATAGTTTGTTTACATCCGGTTGGCAGTTGCCTCTGTGTGATATACTGTTGCCTATAGCTTTATATATGGGCATAACTCAGGTTTAGTCATAGCATGACACGTTCAGTCATATAAGCATTTGACAGACTTTCTTGGTCTTTACCAAGCAGCCTTTACCAGCAAGGCAAACAAAACTAACCAGCAATCTTGTAGGGTTAGCTGTTTGGTCAGTAGTATAACATTTTCTTGCTCTGTTTTTTTTTAACTACATAACTCAATGAATTCAACCAGCACGATCAATGCTGGAATTTTTTCCTTATAGCAACCTCCACCTTTATCTCTCAATCCTTACCCCTCCCCTTTTTTCCCTTTCTCTCTCTCATCCTCTCCCTCTCTCTTTCTCTATCTCTTGGGGCCTGGTCTAATCTTCCCTGCGCTCTTGATTATCAGTGTGCATTTGGTTGTGTCAGTTCAATTCTGTGTTCCCAGAAGGCATACCAGGACTTCCCACTCTCCTCTGCAGACGCTGCGAGGATTAGGAGGTGATCTGATTAAAACAAGAAGAAGAGAAGAAGAAAGATAAAATTCACTGCACAGTTTCAGACTTTTTTTTACACACACCTGAGTATTTATGATAAATTCTCTTTCTCCATGTAAGAAAATAATTCTGTTTATACAACACTCAAAAACAGCCATATGTCAAACATACAGAAAGCAAACCAGAGATCTGTGAACTAAAAAGACACTATCATGTCACAATGCTCAAACTCCAGTTTCCCCAAGTGATGGTCTCTCTCTCTCTCTCTCTCTCTCTCTCTCTCTCTCTCTGTGTGTGTGTGTGTGTGTATGTGTGTGTGTGTGTGTGTGTGTGTGTTTGCCCTGAAAGATTTAAACAGAGATGGAATGACTCTGTCCCTGTTACTTCTCCTTCCTGTATGGTCAGATGTGTCACAATATTATTGGAGTATAAGGGTCTGCATGAGCGGGCGTGCCACATCACATCACAATGAGAACCTGTAAAGTATCGTTGGTATCAATGCATGACTGCTTGACTCTGGTCGGGTCAGCATTTAGGGGATCCTCCCCCCTCCCCTTTTTCTAAAAACAGAAAACGGAAACTGTTGAATGTCTGTCCCTCTCGCTTCTCTTTTACACAGGGGCGGAGCCAGACTTTTTTACATGGGGTGGCCAAAGGGTGGCCAGGGATATTGAAGGGGTGGCCATGCTGTAACCAATTAAAGTGGGGGGTCCCGGAAAAAAATGAATGAGCTAGTTTTGATTTCCTGTATTCTGGTGTATTTTGTGGCATACATGGAACCATGTAGTACTCATTCAGTTAGGTCTAACTCATGAACAAAATCCATCTGAGCGAAAAGGTCAGAAATCAAAGTATTAATTTATTTATGTAACATAAAGGTGCTTTCTGCAGTAAAAGGAAAATGCATGTATACTGAATTTATACCTATACCACATGTTAACACTTTCTATATTTTGGGATTGATGCTGCTGCACCTGAGCAATCAATAAAAAGATTTTTGCTCTCTAGAGGCCCACCGTTGTTTAGCCCAATGGCTGAGTGAGTTACCGGTGTGACAGATTGTCTCATAGCTTTCAAAAAAGCCCATTGACTGAAAGTTGCCACGTTCAATTGAATCCCAAATTAACAGCACACCAAGACGTTCGGGCACACCGGAACTTTTGGGCAGACACATTCTAAAAGGAAGCACGGTTAAACTCTAGAAGGCAGCTATCGATAAACGTTGCCATGCAGAAATACAAACTAAAATTGAAAACCACGGGCGTATGGATGTAACGTTACGTACAGTACAAATCCAGCTAATTTGTAAGCCCTTAGTTACCCTAGTCTAACGTTACTAGCTAGATTTTGTCTGGATTGTGAACTTGTGAAAGGACTACTTTGCGAAAGCCACTGTCACTGTTGGCAAAGTGAGAAAACCTATCCAAAGACATTATGGAGAAATAACTTGCCTCCAATTCGCACGGACCCGTACTTCCCTGGGAGGTGGGTCCGACTTCATTGTCCGACTTCAACATAATTGACTCCAACAGCTACTGCTGTCAGAGGCACGTTAGTGTGAAATGTGTGTGTGTGTGTGCTAATGCAAAATGCGTCCCAGCGGGAAACAAATAGGCGGAACTAAAATATCGCGGCCGGAACCAACATTCTGTGGGACATATCGTTTATTATAAAATTATTGTACGGCCATGGGGTGGCCAGGGCGGGACCAGGGCGTGGTCTGGGGTGGCCACGGCCACCCCTGGCCACCCCGTAGCTCCGCCCCTGCTTTTACAGTCTCTGATATGACTATTTTAAACCGACAGAATAATAACTCGTCTTTTTGAACGTTACTGCAGGGGCGTCAGTGGACTGCAAGATAAATTAATGGCACACCATCCACATGGAAAATATCTTTAATTTTACTGACAAGTGAAAATTGAGATGCATCGAACATGAAGCTCGCCTGGCAATGTCTGAAGATCAATTTCCTATTATAAGTGTCAAACGCATGGCACTGAAAGGCCGGCTACTTATTTGAAAGCTTATTGATGTGAAATAGCACGCAGTCATTAGGTGAACTCTGTGGTCACACTAGGTTTAAATCTCTAATTACTTGTTTAATTTGAAAAGTTTAATTAAAGTTTTTTTTCTCTTCTTTTTTCTCTGAAAAGACAAATGATTCCAAGCCATTGAAACAAAGAATGTTATGTTAAAGGGAACGTCCAGAACATTGTAGGCTATTGTTCTTTTTCCTATCCACTGCAGTTGTGGTTTCAGTTGCAGTTTGAGCTAAACCAACAGGGCTACACATTGAATATGGACTATTGCTTTAACTTGGAATGAGAACAGACCTCGTGTTCTCCTTAATATATTATAATGACCTTGTTGCCCACCCCTCCTACAGCCCACCCACTCCTATCAAAACACATACGGTAGCTTTTGTCTCCACATCATTCATCACCCCACAGCACCCCATCAGCCTTAAACCAACCACCAACAAATATATGCACAGAATAGGCTAACAGACACAATTTCCCTGCATTTGTACAGTAACTATATAAATGTGCCATTCCTCACCACCCCCCCCCCCCCACCCTCTCTCTCTTACATCCTAACATTTCACCTCTGATCAGAGTTCCACATACTTCTGCAAACGGATTAATATTGTATCCATACATTACACAGACACAATTTCCCTGCCTTTTTACAGTAACTATATATGAATGTGGAAATAAACTTTTTATGAAGTGAAACAAACAGGCAATCAAATCTAGACAGATCCCATCACTGCAAACATTCCATTTGACAATTCTGTTACTAACATTCCAAAAACGGATGCGCCCTCCGGAAAGAAGTCTCCGGACCATTAGAACTAATGCCAAATTGGTCCTTTTTTAAGCTTCATCTTAACTTTTACTTTTAGAACACCGCTTGACACGTTACCTTCCAAACAGTCAGTTAGCATAACTGTAACACAGGAGGAGGAACATAGGAGTCAACCTCAAACATGTAACTATATTGATAACAATAATAATATTATATTTTAGGCCGATTTAAAAGTAACGCTACAGTGTTTACAATGTAGTGTCCATGACAAATAACTTCGTAAGTTAGTAACAAGACGAGCCAGCTATGACTAAGACAAGTGCTCTGGAAGCAAGGTTTTTAGCGCTCTCAGCACAAAAAACGCATTTGGTGGACACAGGCCCATATACTGTAGTTATAAAGAGAGGATAACAAGGTGTTATCCACGCTCTGACCTCTGAGGGAAATAGAAAAGATTGAGTGTTATGTTCATGTAACTGCTGAACTCTCAACTCTCAACAAGGCTGTATTCCACATGTTTGTACAGTAGATGCTGGATGACATTAAATATATGTCTTATCACTGAACTATCAGACCCAGTTCTGTTAAACTCAACTTAAGTCTTACAAGGTACACTACTGATAATGATTAATAGTTAATTTCCACTTAATGGATCTTTTTATAAATTAGTCAGATTGGTCAAAACTTTGCATTTTACCTTAAAACCTTAATATGCACTGAAGACAAACACACTTTCAGGACCAGAGCAAACAGGCCTACTGTGACCCCGTCTTTACAGACCTAAACGGAAGGGGTAAAAAATGTCAGTAGTATTAGTATGCATGGACTCATTAAAATGAGCTGGTCTGATGACATGAAAGCAGGTAGATGTCTTGTAGTGTGAGGTGTCCTTAGGGTATTCCTGTCAGACAGTGGCATGGGCCACACCCAAAGGGAGGTTGTTATTCTGGGTTGCTGGGCCTGAACCAGGAGCTCCATCAGTTGTTCCACAAAGGGAAACTCGCTCAACCTCGGTGGCAGATTTTCTTTTTTCCCCTCTTTTCTTTCAAAGGTGTCCCTGTGGGTCCCAGGGGATGCCACTCATGGGTCCACGCGTTCTCCCTCCCTGAGTCTGTCAACCTGCCGCTGTGCCACCTGTACCTAACAGAAACAACATAAGATCCTTGACAAACCCGACTGCATAGGGACATATTGTTAATAAGTTATACAGTAGTTTATAACACACTTATTCATGTCTAATAGCAGAAAACATTTCTGTTACTAAGAAGTATATTCATAAATTGTATAGTGATTTTCATAATTGGCTTGTGCATAGAAAATAAGAAGTAATGTAAGTTTCCCTAAAAATAATATTTAAAAAATAATAATTACACAAAATCAATCAATGCCAATGTAAATACAAGATCATCCATAGAAAAACACACACACAAAAAAAAGTTCAACCCAGTATTTAGTTAAAAAAAACTTCAGGGCTTGAGGGTTTATCAGATTAACAAATCAGTGTTATTATGATAATTGATATGGAGAGTCCAGTAGAATAATTCTCTACTATTCATTTTTTTCTTTGAAATTTCCATATTGGAACCTTGCCAGAGGGTGCCACTGAGAGGATGACAATTTGTGCTTAAATGAAAGAGACAATACAAGCTGGACGTAAATGGCATGGACTGTTACCATGCAAAGCACAAAGGCTCGCTGCATTTGCATTGCTGCCGCCTCAACTTCTTTCAGAAATCCATTTAAAGCAGACCTACACGAACTTCCTGAAAGTTACTTAATAGCACAGCAATTAGTTTATGTAATATGTTAGACTCTAACCCCATAACTGGGGGAAAAAGGCAACATAATTAATTGTTCTCAGCAGGTCACAAACAACCAAATAGCATTGATTGCAATGCTAAGTGTTGCTGATTGACGGAAATAAGTGGTGCAAAATTAATTATTACAAAAACTAATTACAAGACAAATAAACAACCGATCACACATGGAGCCTCTAAATAAGGGGTCTGTTTTTAATTACAATAGGGGTGGGGGGAGGAAGAGTGGTGAATAGTGGTTATTCAACTTCTAGACTTTTCCACATTCCGATCATATCCTCATGAAAAACACAACTGTTTTGTTTGTACTGTTGTTTTGATACGTTGTGCTCTTATCTTAGCTTATAACATGATTTCTCCAGCAGATAGAGTGAAGTGCTGCTTTTCCCTGATCTGTGTCTTGCTCTGTGGATGTTGCCCATTCGCTTCGCTGGTGACGGCAGCGGCAGCGCGTGGACATCGGTGCTGCAGCAGGAAATCAGTTTGTGCATGTGTGTTACCATCTTTAAGCACCCCCATAGGCTGGCACAGGGGCCTGGCTCTTTGGCATGCAGTGCACAGGCTTCAAGAGGCACTTCTCATTCTTTTCACAACGGAACAGTTTTCTGCTTTATTCCCTTGGATTGGAGACACAGGGGGAATGTGTGTGTGTGTGAGTGTGAGTGTGTGTGTGTGTGTGTGTGTGTGTGTGTGTGCGTGCGTGTCTGGCTGTGTTAGATCGTGTTCAATGGTGTCACTGGTGTTGTGCCTCGCTATCTGCTTCTAAATTCAAGGCAGCAAAAGCAATACAATTCACTCAGATATCTCCAGTGTCGCAGATCATTACTAAGTGTTCAGCTTCATTCAGTCCTGTAAAAAGGATACACATAATCCCCACTGCCATTCCTCACCTCACATTTTCCTAATGCACCAATGATGACATTTACATAGGCTGATGGTCTGCAAATGTGTGTTTACGCAGTCTGAAACCATACAGTAATTAAAAGGTCCAGCTTCTTTTTTTCCTTCCAAACTTCTCATTAGAATGTTCTTTCTGCCATGCAAAATAACAGCATTCCGAGGGCAGCTGTGCAAACAAGCAAGTTTTCCCTCTCAGACACAGCCACTCTCGGCTGCTGACATGCAGTTGTCAGTATAACGAACAGAAGCTTCCGCAGCTAAAAATACAATACAGTATTTCTGCTTCCTGCTCTCATACACTTAGCCCTAGCCAAAGCCAGGCAAGGCCGCTGGGTGCCCCAGAGCCAAGGGCAAACAGGCCCTTTTGTGGTGCCACAGAAATAATGTGCTTAAGTACTGAGAATTAGATCACCACCCAGGCTGCTTCTCCACCACCCCCAGCCAATCACAGCGTTGGCTTTTTCTGTTGTTGTCATTTCACGACTCAGGTCCTCATCCTCCCCACCAATGGCAATGAAATCAAAAGTGGCATATGTATCTCATGGAATTATGTGAGTAAATAAAATAAAATAAATTAAATATATAAAATAAATAAATAAATTACACACATTATTAGCATAAGTGTTGCTGAACCTGCATCCAACTAAACTAAGTTTAATTGAATACCCTTTGAAATGACTGAATGAATAACTACAGACCGGTAACTAATAAATAAATAACCCTCTCTATTCAGCGTGGCGCAAGGCGAAGGGCCTTGGTAATGGCTTGACTCACTGGCTGAGCTGTAGATAGAGGTCTGTGTTAATATTTCATTAGCTCATTGTGCCCCTACATTTTTCATTAGGCCATGCTTCAGTGTGTATCGTACAGACCTGATTAGGTACTGCAACAACTAAGCTTTGCTCCCAAGCCTAAAGAAGGGGCTTAAAGAGAGAAGAATCTAAAGCAGGTTTGACTTGGTGCATCCGTGAATGACGCACAGACAAGCAGGATGAGCAGGGTGGGAGAGCAGAAATGAAGTACACACGCAAGGCTGGGGGAGGGGGGCATTCGAAACGGCCTACACTCAATTCTCATGTATGCCAAAATGTGATAGACAGTAGTTTATATTGGATTTTTTTTTACATCCAGGGACAGGCACTAGTCAGTGATTTGACATTGTTGAGCGCACACATTATCTATCTATCTATCTATCTATCTATGCTTTTAATTATTTATTTATTTATTATTTGGTACTCTAACTAGTCAAGTGAAGTGTTACTGAAAGCCCCTTTTGGATAATGCTGTACTGTTTTAAGTGCAGAGCCAAGCTAAGTGATCATTGTTTTATGTTTGTGCTGATGCTTGAATTCCTCAGCAGACTATTTTGTCTTAGATAAAGACAACAAACGCTGTATTTTAATAGTGACCCTCAAATCTTTCAACTAATAACTGATTAGTTGTCCCTCAGAGAGAGGTCTGGCTCGGGGAACTGACAAAAAACCCCAGAGCAGTCTGTCCTTAAGGAAATTACAAAACATTGGAAGGTTGTAGGAAAAAAAGAATTACACCTCCATTGTGTTTTGAGTGGTACTTCGTTCTCTCCCTTATTAAACGGCTCTTTAGAATCTAGAATGCTCAGTTCACTTCCCTGAGACGTCACACCAATCTAGGGTCTGATTTTTCTTTAGAGTGGGCAGTTGCTATCTGACTGCTATTGAGAAAAATGTTGCTAAAGCCAATGAGCTGATGAGTGGATCCACCCCAGGCTCCCATTACTATGTCGGGAGGGATGCTAAGATATGTTGACCACACCAAAATCTTAAATTACCAGGTGACAAGTACTTACAAAAACTCTCAGGATTGCAAATAATGTCAACAGACAACGACAAACAACCCAGCTGACAAATGAGGCTGCTGGGGCCTATGTGTTAGGAGTTGAGGCTTGGAACTGAATGGTTTCCAGATTGATCCCAGACCAGTGGAGCATGCTCAAAGGCTGAAATGGCCCTAGCCCCTCACTGCTCCCTAGGCACTACTGAACCATGGGACTCATTGTACCAGGTTTGTGTGCACATATACTTGTAAGAGTGGTCTGGACTGTTTTAGTCATGTAGTCCATACCTAATATCCCATACTAACAACTCATGTAGTCCGTACCTAATATCCCATAGTAACAACTCATGTAGTCCGTACCTAATATCCCATAGTAACACTCTCATGTAGTCCATACCTAAGATCCCATACTAACACACTCATGTAGTCCGTACCTAATATCCCATACTAACACACTCATGTAGTCCATAACAAACACATGTAGTCTGCACCTAAGATCCCATATTAACACACACACACACACACACACACACACACACACACGTAGTCCATACCTAACATGCCATACTAACACACTCATGTAGTCCATACCTAAGATCCCATACTAATCCCATACACATACACATCTGTTGTCTAGGACACCTGCAGGCTAAAGACCATATCCCTTTAGTGGCCATACTTAAGCATCAGAAGTAGGATACTTGTGACTACTTGAAATGCTCACATTGAATGGAATGCAATGCAAAGCAAAAGGAGTGAGAAACAAGCAACAAAGTCGTGATTCACTTGTGCTGTATTCCAGCCTCCAGAGAACACAAGCTGCTCTGTGGTGCTCAAAGCGAGGTTTGGAGGGTGGTCCTCTTCTCTAGTTCCATTTGATTGAACCCTTAGCAACAGTGACCAATGCCCTAACCCAAACAAAGACCACCACAGAGAACGTGCTGAGATAACTGTGTCTGTGTTTTTGTGTGTGTCTGTGTGTGTGTGTGTGAGTGCATTCCAGGAGGAGGAGGAGGAGGGAGGCATCAGAAATAGCCACAGCTCGTTGTTACGAGCGAGGCCTGAAAAAGGGGCCGATCTTTCTTGGCTGCTAACAAGGCTACTTTACATGGGGGGCCAGCCCGAGCCCGAGCCCACGGCCGGTAATGATGCTGCTGAGTGTCACCCTGAGACCTTTGCACTAATGAAGGCAGGTCTCCTTGTGATCTGCCACAACTAATGTGGATGCTACCAAAGTTCTTTCCTAACACACACACATGCACAAAAACATTCATGTACACACACACACCCACACACACAGACATGACAGCATAAATACATTCATATAGATACACACACACACACACACACCCTCACAAACACACACTTATATCTATGCTCCAACACTTACACAGGCATGCACAAAAACATGGAAAGATGCATACTCGCATACACACAAAACCCATCCACAACTCAAGGGCATAAATAAATGACTCAAGCTCCACTTGAATCAAAACAACCCTATTGAAGCGGAAGGTCTCTGTCTCTTGGAGAGGGAGAGCATGCGTCATTGTTGGTCTGTACCAGGAAGCAGAGAGCACGGGGGTAACAACAAGAAAGAGGCACAAGACACGAAAATTAAGGCAATTTAGACCCACAGCAGCAGAGCTAACCCCCCCCCCAGAAGAATGCTTTTACAGTTTTACGGGCACACAGTACGGAAGAGCCTGGAAGACTACAGCATCTTAGTCATCTACAGTGAATCACACAGCCATTTTTGGACGGGGTACTGAAATGGCTGGAGGCGGTGAGTGGTGGTGGGTAAGACAGCCTTCTCCTACTTATATCCGTGACAGACTGTGAGGGCAGAGTGTGTCTCCCGTTCACACATCCTCAAACGGCACACGGGCACTCCAGTCTCAAAGGAACGACTGTATATCAAAACACTGCACTGTAGACTCACTGATCAAAATCACACAGCATATGTTTTAATTTTTTCGTTTTGTTTTTCTTTTTTTGTGCAAAGCATGTTTGCATGTTTTGTGCAGTCTTTTTTTGTATGTTCTTGATCTGACACACATCAGAATCAGAATTAAGTTTACTGGCCAAGGAATCTGACTTATATATATATTTTTTTTCTCTTTTTTTTGTCTTTCATGTACTGTACTTTTATTGATTTTATTTTGCACAACAAATTGACATCCCTGTGTGTATAAAATGCTCTCTCTATATGTTTATTTACATATACATTCAACATACTGTTGTAGTGTATTTATATACAGATTATGTATGGTGTAGATCATTTGCATTGTAGTCAAGCGTGACACGTGTCTTTATTAAGGGAAATCCAAAAGCTATTAATCCAATTAGCATGACAATGTTAATGAAGTTTGATTCTGTGTAAACTAAAATCAAACTGTAATTCATGTTAAATAGTTCATGGTACATTTCCAGTTTATTTTCTTTATTTTGTATGAATACAATGATGCAACCACCATGGCAATCGATTCAAGGCTTTGTTTCTGTGTGTTTACTGTGTGTGTACTTTCGTATCCCGACAGAGAGAAAAGAACACAGCCTTCAGAGACAAAACACCTGCAATGCAAAAACACCTCTCTCTCTCTCTCTCTCTCTCTCTCTCTCTCTCTCTCTCTCTCTCTCTCTCTCTCTCTCTCTCTCTCTCTCTCCCTCCCTCCCTCCCTCCCTCCCTCCCTCCCTCCTGTGACTGATTACCAGCAGATCAAGAAACAAGTAAGGTGACGTTCAACCTGTTTGACCAAGCAGACAGATGGAGGCCAACAATACACCTGGTGTATGTGCCGAGGCTCACCGCGCCCCTCCAACTGTGACAAGATGGAGGCTGAGCCCAAATCCCAAACGAACTGTGCGTCAATCACCATCTTATCGCTGCATATTATTTTCCCTCTCTCTCTCTCTCTCTCTCTCCTGGGTTGCTATTTACTAGTGACTTGTGATAGATTTCCAAGGCAAACACACCTTGTGGGCCCTGGTGGACTTCCCTTCCTTCCCTCCTCCCCCCTTATCTCTGTCATCCTGTAAGGCAGCGGCTTATGCTGAGATAGGACTCCCACATTTTAAAGATCCATTACCGCCCTCCCTCCTCTCCTGTTGCTCCTATTGGCCACATGACTTCTTTCGCCTACACCAGCGGGCAGGCACTGAGCGAGCGAGCAAACAACATTAACACGTCTCTCGAGGTGTTAGTCTGGGAGAGAAAAGACTAGCCAGTCGGTTAGCGTCAGGGCGTGGTACATGCAAAGTTCAGGGTTTTAATGGCTGCCAATGAGAATCAGTGGTCTGGAATGTCAGCTGTCTGTCATGTTCACCCGAGAGGAAAAGTGAAGTACGCTAATCACGTGGCTGTTTTAACCCCGCACAAATGTGTGTTTGGCAACAACATTAAGTCGGTGAAAGGGCAAAAACGAAGCTCATGACAAATACATGAGATTGGAGTGGCTCTTTAATTGAAGCTAATGGCCATGATATGAGCTAATGGCTCGGCAGAAAAGGGAAGCTTGCGTTCGGCAGTTTTAGGAAGACGGTGTGGTGGAGGGCATATTTCAATCTATGTAATTATTAATCTGCGTTCATAACCACGTATGAATAATTGAGAGGACGCACATTACGCCCGGCAATTCTAGCACAACCTCGGGGAGAGGAACGCTGGTGTGTCTGAGTGTGAGAGACGAGATGAGACCGTTTTCGTTCCCATGGCGATCACCCAAACACATTAAAGCTGCAACACTGGAAGAATAGGCAATAAGGTCCTTCAGTCCTACATGAAGACAGTATTATTTATTCTGTTACATTTATTTATTTATTTCGATCAATCAATCTGCCCTCAAAAGAAGTTTCCCCGCAGCACACATTGTGTGTTTGTGTGTGTGTGTGTGTGTGTGTATTGACAGAGAAGCATTGTTTGGTGAGCAATAATGTCTCAAGCGTGATACGGAAATGAAAAGTGCAGAGAAAAATAAATAAATATGATAAAAAAACAAAACAATAACATTCCGATCTGATGAAGTCTGAGAAATGAAAGCAGACAGATTTGTGTAAAGAGTGATAGCTCTGACAGGTCAACAAATTAATAACAAACAATATACTGATGTATCAATAATGCCTTCCAACAACAACAACAACAACAAAAGCCCACCTCGCTTAACTCTTTGCCTGCCACAGCAGGCCTCAAAGGAACAGTACACAAGGCTCCATAAGCATAAACATTTTCTACTGGTTTAAAATGCCATGTGAACTAACAATCTTCATGTGCTGTGGAATATACAGTATATGAAATATTCTATTATTATAAATATCCTATAAAAAAGGATGGATTTAGTTTTATTGTAGCAAACACAATACAATTGTTTTTTTTTAGGACTGGGAAGATTCCTCCCACGTTGGTCTATTCGTGTGGAGAATTTAAAATAGAAGGATGCAATGGAAGACGAAAAGAGAGCAAGCGTCACAGGAGGAGCTGGAGAAAAGGAGGGAGGAAGAGAGGGAGGAAAGGAGGGTGGAGGAGGGAGTGAGGGCTAGAGAGTTGTCGCTGAAGTCATGCGGGCATGTCCTTGGGATCATCCCCAGTGAGGCCGTCTCTGTGGAGGCGTCTAATGTTGTGCATCATCAAGGCGCTTTCTGAAGAGTGGTTGCCCCCTCCGCTCATGCCAGAGCGCACTGCACCGCACAGCACCACACAGCACCGCACGCCACACACACCACACACACACACACACACACACACACACACACACACACATATCCTCCCCTTGGAGAAACTGCCATTAATTCCCCTTAACCGCTCCAGCGCTGTTGCTGCACAGATATGCCCCTCTCACAAGGCTCAAGCTTACACATGCACGCACGTACACACACACATAACACACACACACACACTCTCTCTCTCTCTCTCTCTCTCACACACACACACACACACACACACACACTCACAAACACAGACACACTTAGCCTCATATATATATACAAATATGGAATCAAATCAATGGAAAAAAAGATTTTGCAATCATAAAAAGATGATTTTGTCATATATAATATTGTTTTGTAGTTGTATAGAACAATCTGTGGCTTATGTAAGTAAATTATGTAATGTAAAAATAAATGTAAGTAAATATGTAAGTTTTGTCTTGTATAGAGCTGTTATGTCATGTTGAAAATAATTTGTATGTGTGCAAATAAATAGGGTTCACCTACAAAAACATTTGAATTTTTGCACATTTAGTGCGCCATCCGTCGTTCGTGTGGAACCTGCATAGTTATAACTATGAATCTTGCCACTGTGGTTTCGTAAGGGCCAATCAGCAATTTTGGCATGGGCTTGACTGTGTTACATTGCGCACAGCATGTAACCAATCAGATCAAAGGTTCTAATGACCCATATAGACATTCTCAGCATTATTTAACCAATCATCTTTAAGCATCATTAACTTCACGTTACTATTGCATGTTCTAATCCTCACAATTATGGGTTTTTATGTAAACATAAGCAATGAGCTGACATCAGCGTTCAGCCAATATCTGTAGCCTGAGGGTTATACCTTCAGCATTTCTGGTTTGCAGTGGAAATAACTCATTATTTTACAAATTACTTGTATTTCAAGGCTAATTAAAAGTGTGGAGGTGGCTTTCCAATCTCCTAGACAAGTTATCCACTTTGTAGCTATCGCTATTTTTAATGCTGGATAGCAGAGCCTGTTTATCTCTAGCAGCGTTAACTCTGGTTTGTGTGTTTTTGTTTTTAGATTGTTTTCTTTTTTTCCCGTCTGTCCTAGAAAATTGATTTTTTGGATGCCACACTGCCCTGTTTTTCATGACCATGCTCTTCCATGTCCCACGACATTTATTCAAAAGTTAAAAATCCTCAACATTAATTATTATACTTTCTTAAATTCATGTTAACATGTTACATGTTAAATTAAACTTCAACAGTTATCCACAGTGTTGTTTCTTTGTTTATTCAGGCAAATCCAACAGCAGTATTGAACACGGGACATGACTTGTTGTTAATCATGAACAAATCTTTGAAATAAACGATGCAAATCAAACTCATTAATCCTGCCTCCAATTGGCCCTGCAGTAAAAGCTAGGTTCTCATTGAATTGAATTGGTTCTTAGAATTGCTGAAAAGGTGGTTGGCCAGACTGACTAAAACAGGATTCTAAGCAGCTGTAGCATATCTGTGACCCTCAGCCTCAGCAGAAGCTAGGGGCAGCTGATGAGGATGGACGAATTATACGTTCATGTTAGGTGGACAAAACAAGATGAAGGGAGAGAACAATAAGTGACAAGGGAAAGAGAATGAATGGCAAGGAATGAGAGAGAGAAAGAGAGAGATAGATATAAAGAGAGAGAGAAAGAGAGAAGGAAACAAAGAGAGCAGAGCCTGTGAGATGCTGATGACGAGGGGTTGCCTTTTGCTAAGCGAACACTGCATGAAAATTTATACCCCCCCCCCCCCCACCCACCCACATAATACGGGGGCCATTTATTCCAGCTAATGGCACGGACATGCAGCAGCTGTAGTGCTTGGCTGTTGGAGTGAGAGAGAGAGTTAGAGAAAAAAAGGGAGGGGCTGAAAGAGAGGGAGTATCAGGAGATTTGCAGCATTGCTTAATGTTTTGCTTAACGTTTCAAGCCACTGATCCATTTCTTTCCTCGCTGCTACGGACTGTATGTAGAGAGAGTGCGTGGAGGAGGTGGTGGTGGTGGGGGGGGGGGGGGGGTGCTTTTTGTGCTTTGTGGCTTTTTTATGCTTCCCCCTTCAGCAAAACGTCCGAGCGAATTAAGAGAACAAGCGCAACTGCCGCGCATGCTGATGTCAAACAATGCTGCTGATCAATTTTAATCAGCGGAAATGTCAGCATGAGCGAGCCTAGCTGTGCAACACGTAAAGCATTTTTGCTAAACAAATTGCAACCCATGCGGTCACCTGAAGCATTAGAACGGACCGTGCATGCATGCAAATACACACACACACACACACACACAAACACACACACGCTCATTATTTGTGGATCAAGTGTGGCGCTATTAAGCTGGTAATCACATCCTATCAGGATTTTGCTTTGTCAAAGCATTTTACAGAGTAAAAAGCCCAGCGATCAATATGTGACGCCACTGTATGCATGACTTTTAGCCATTCTATTGATTACACTTAAGACTCTAGGGAAAGCAAGAGGCGTTTCAGCCTCCAGAGAAGCGAGTTAAACTGCTTCGCATTTATTTCCCGAAGCTAACAAAAACATGCAAATCCACCACCAGATACTTTTTAAAAATCACTTTTTTTTTATTTTTTATTATTTCATGTCGGTGAAGAGAACCCCCATTTGATCACATATAGTGAGAGGTGTGGTCTACAGTTGACAGGATATAAACTCCTTATTCCCATCTCAGTTAGAACCGATGAAGCTTTCTACTGACAATGGAGGTAAAAGCATAAAGCATAAAACGTCACTAAATGCTTTGACAACCTAACAAGAAATTCATCTAATATAATTTGATTAATGTCCTAAAGATAAAAGTATGTTTAATTCTGATCCTCTCTGTGTTATATTCACCCGTGTCTTTCTTTCACCACAGTACATTACAGTATATCTATCTCTGAGAATGTATATTATGTAAACTAAGTGTGAACAGTGGAAGAGGCTCAACCAAGCTCCTGGAGGTCAATCTGTACTGTGGGCATGCAGCTGTGTGTGAGGAGGTCAGATCCAAGAGGTCATATCCAAAAAGAAAGTTTTGGAACACAAGATACTTGTGCATGTAGGAGGATCACCTTTGGGAGAAAAGATTTACTCTTTCTTGACATGTCTAACATGACCTATAGAAATAGAAATAGAAAGAATCTCTTTAGATGTTTGGTAAATCATAAATGCAAAACACAAGAACGCAGACAGCTGATGGAAGGCGCAATTCATTATTGTTGTTTTCGGATTGGGTCAAGTTTCCTCTTCAACTGGGTAAGAAACAGTGATGTAGCCTTTACGATTATCTTTTGAATGTAAACCTGTATGATATTCTGTCACCCCTTGTGAGGGTGCTGCCATATTGGAGGCACAGACACAACACAGTTCCCCTATGAAGTCAATGCGAGACCATAATTCGTAAGTTCTGGACTTTTAACTCCTGCAACTTACTTATATAAAACCTGTACAGTTTGAGCAGGAGCTGGATAATTCAATTTAAGAAATTAGACCAGCACCAGACTGAAGGCAATGTTTTTACACTACCATTAATGAGCAGTATATGACACTTGTGGATCATGTATAATTATAATATAATAATATAATATGATGTTTCATAACTGCCAATTCATTTTTGGACTTCTAAAACCATTATTGTGACCAAAGACAAAAAGTATTACTCATCACAAATGAC
>JAGFZM010000427.1:71583-74083 GCA_017657215.1 Limnothrissa miodon | reverse complement strand
GCAAAAGGTTTCTGCTTTGATATACAAAAGATGTTGAAAGTATAGCAAACACACACTGACGATGTTTGACCTGAGCGAACACCACCTTATTACGCATACTTTCTTACAGTTCCTTCATTGGTATAACAAGATGAAGAGTAGGCTAAAGATATGACAGGTCAGCTAAAGTAGGACTGCGTTTGTGGATACAAGCACCAAATGGGCTCCCTGGAGTCTATATCTCTTTAATGCTTTAATGACAATTTATCCTCTCTCCCAATCTCTTTCTCTCTTTTTTTGTAAAAAAAAAAAAAGTTGAAAGAAACTTTTTGTTCTTCTGCTTTTGGTTCTATTAGAGACCTTAGTACATGTCTTCATCTGGGCCATCATTTACTCTCGCTTATAAGACACCCTCCTCTCCTCCTCCTCTCTGCTCTTTTGATTCTATCTTTTATCTTGCACCTGTTCTTCTCTTTTCTTTCACTCTAACCCTACTCTTCACTCAGGTCTCCTCTTTCCTCTCTCTCTCTCTCTCTCTCTCTCTCTCTCACTCCACTCTTTTTTTCCTCCATCACTTTCTCTCTTCCTCTCTTCACT
The DNA here is from genome assembly GCA_017657215.1 of Limnothrissa miodon. Taxonomy (NCBI): domain Eukaryota; kingdom Metazoa; phylum Chordata; class Actinopteri; order Clupeiformes; family Clupeidae; genus Limnothrissa; species Limnothrissa miodon. The sequence goes on along the minus strand of JAGFZM010000427.1, from coordinate 73,507 downwards.
CTATTCTATTCAATCTCTTTCTCCATCTCTCTCCTTGTCTGCCTCCTCTGCTCTGTATCCTCAGGCTAACTGATAGCAGAGATGCTAAAGTAGGTTATAGGGAGAAAGAACTCATCTCACCTGAAGCAAGAGACTAACCCAGGGAGGAGGAGAGGAGAGGGGTGCAGAGGGGTAGAGTAAAACTGACATGGAGAATGAGTAGGAATGAAGGAGCAGGAATAAATGACAATGGGAGAGAGAGAAGGAGGTACATATATATATATATATATATATATATATATATATATATATAGAGAGAGAGAGAGAGAGAGAGAGAGAGAGAGAGAGAGAAGAGGTAGGTGTCACAAATACTAATGAAAAAAAATAGCAAGGAAAAGTGAAAAGTGAGCCCTCCTTGATGAATAAAGAGGTAAAGAAAACGAGAGAAAAAAAAAACACACATCACCCTCACTCGGGCATAGAATATTGATATGGATATCCTCTCATCCTTCCTTTTGTCATTTTGTCAACATCCTATTTGTATCCATTTGTGGAGTGACCCCCCCCCCCCCCCCCCAAACCACCCTTGGTGAGGGTTTGAGGGCTTGTCTGCTAATGCCTCTGAGGCCTGTCAGGAAGTGTTAGGCTGAGGAATGATTGGAGTGGCGTGAATGTGCACATGGAAGATGAAAATTGGATGATGATCATTAAGGGATCTGCTCTTTAGTGCGCCACGCGATGATTGCGTGCTCACCTAGCCTATCCAGCTCATTAATATTCAGCTTGCCTAGCAAGAGGGGAAAAAACGACTCTCGTCCTTCTCTCTATTCTCCTCCCCCCTGTGAGCTTCGTTGTGTGGCCGCGTCTGTGTCCCGCGAATGGCAACGTGTAAACAGGAGGCTTGATCTAGAAATCACAAAAGTATATTCTCTGTGACATCTGTGACACAGAGCGCATCATTATTTCATGGCACCCTTGAGAAGACCCTTGAGCTGAGCTGCTAGCATGGCTGACGCTGGCGCAGGCGCAAGGAAAAGAAGGGAAAGAACAATGTAAGCATGGAACGATGGAAAACACTAAGAGGGAATGAAAGGCAAGAAAGGGAGATGGGGGTTGGGGGGGGGGGGGGGGTCACGATACATAAACTAACAAACAAACACACAAATAAACAAATGTGTGAAAGACACTATAACAAAGAGCCGTGTGAGGCGGCATCCTTAAAGTGCTTTCTTACTCCCTTTGGCGTGGCGTGTGTGTGTGTGTGTGTGAAGTTTCACATTGCACAAGCAGGTGCAATTTGCATGTTGATGCGCTCTGCCCTGCGCTGTGATGAGCAACAGAGCCCGATTTCTCAGCGCAACATTCCACACTGTCGTTCCGGATGTGTCACCATCTGGATCCCGCAGAGCACGGCATTCCGGGAACAGATCTTTGGCGGATTTGGTCTGGAGTCCGCTAGTTTCTGCTGGGCCTGTCATGACCATGAAGAGAGAGAGTGAAAGAAGAAGAAATGGAGAGAGAAAGAAAGATACATAGAGAGAAAGAGAGAGAGAGAGAGAGGGAGGGAGAAAAAAACACAATTGCATTTGTTTTGAAGTCTTTCACTTCGCATTTACATATAAGTTGCATCTGGCCTCGTGGAAAATGGTCTATTTGTCAACACTGATAGTTCTCCATGCTCGGCCTGCTCAGTGAGTTTTGCTGGTTGCGTTCTCAGAGATGTGGCATGTTGGCCCAAACTCAGCATAGCCATCATATCGCTTTAGTCATGTGCCTCCTCTCCCTCAACCTTCCCCTTTTTATAACAAACAGATTCTTCATCTGTTGTCTCTTTTCATCTTTTTTTATTCTGCAGTCTTTGGCGTGTCCTAAAAGGCAGAACGTACACAATACACACGCACACACACACACACACACACACACACACACACACACACACACACAC
>JAGFZM010000427.1:61197-71573 GCA_017657215.1 Limnothrissa miodon | reverse complement strand
ACACACACACACACACACACACACACACACACACACACACACACACAAAGATGCAGTGTCTTGCCTTTTTGTTCTCATCTTCCCCAGGCTTTCTGCAGACAGCGTTATCCTGGGGTTAGGAGTGGAAGAGGTTGTCGGGTTGCCACAAAAAAGTGCAATACAGCACATCTCCTACCCTCCCCTCCTCTCCTCTCTTCACTCCTCCACTGCTGTCCTCGCCTCTCCTTTCCTCTCACCTCCAGCTGTAGGGTGGAGTAGGCTGCTCCAACTGCCTCCTCCATCTGTAGCAGTACTGCCCCTCTCTGATTGACCAGTCCAACTGTCTCCACCTTCACTTTTAGCAGCTTCCATCTTGAGTAGGGCTCAGTAGGTCGCTCCAGCTGCCACCAGAGTGAACTTGAGAGAAAAAAAATATAGAGAGAGAAGTGAGAAACATAACATGTGGAGTGTGTGTGTGTGCAAGAAAGAGAAGAGAAGGAATGGATGGTGGAAGGAAAGGATGATGGAAGAAGCTGGTGACTGTTGTGTGCTTCGACTGCCGACATTCTCGTGGTCCATGCGCCCCCCGCCCCGGCCGTTCCCCCTCCCCCCCCCCCCCCTCTCTTCCCCCCCCCCCCCCCCCCCCCCGTCTTCTCTCTGTTACAGACACCCACACTTCTCATTTGCAGTTCATCAAAGCCTTCAGTTAATCCTGCTCTATGCGTCTTAACTTAGCAACCCACTGGGAGACAAAGACACTTTTTTCCCCTCCTCGCGCTCACTCTTGTCATTTGCCTGTTAGCACTTTGTGACATTTTAACAAAATATTTCATCTCCTGTAAAAAAAAAAAAAAAAAAACTTCAGCTGACTTTTCCTTTCTTTTTCTGTCTTTTTTCCTGATTTCCTGGCATCGGCCTCTGTTTGACTTGGAGTTCTGTGAGCATTACCTCGACAAATGTGGCAAAGTCTTGTAAATCTCTGTCAGTGGCATGCGGCTAACACACACTGGGATTGAGGGCTGTGGCCCTCCTCTCTTTGAAATGGCACCTTTCAGCACCTGTGCGAGAGCACGGAGGCTTTGTTAATACGCCTCCTGTCACAGAAAAAGGAAAGCAGTGGATAGAAGGGAGACACAGGATGTCCTAGGTGATTATTAGGCAGTGAAATAAAAGGGCCAATAGTGCAAAGTCTGCCATCGCAACTCAGTTTTTTTCTCTCTCTCTCTCCTCGCTCCTAAAGTCCAAAAATAATTTTCGGCTTTTTTCGTAAGTGATAAATTGAAGTGGGAGAGAGGAGCCAAGAGGAGAACAGCACTTTGAAGATGCCAGGAACAAGCAGACGGCCCCACAGTATGTGCCCAGGATGTCCAGGCAATACACCCCTCCCACTCCCCCCCCACCCCCCGCAAAAAAACTTTGTTTTTTGAAGTTACTGTCAAGACAAGTAGGCCTTAAATTTTAAAAAAGCCTTTTTATTAACAACAAAATAATAAACCAAAAACATCAGTCAACTATCCTGCAGATTGGAAATTTTTGATTTATTATCAATGGGCCAAACATGCTTTCAGACAGTCTGTCAGACACACTGGATAAGTAATGGCCATCTAATCCAGGTTCAATAACAAGTTCTCTTGTTGTCTGTCTGCATTTAGCAAATCAAAGTTGCAGGGCAAAGCCAACGCAGCACATACAAGTACAGTGTGCACACAGGAGTCTATTGATATGTGCATGGCCAGGCCCCAGGACATGTGGATGTCTACTCACAAGTAGCAAAAAAACAAACCAAAAAGAAAAAACACTGTTGGGTGAGATGAAATATGCCGCTACTTTGCACGCATGCCAACGCTGTGCAGATCCCAGAAGTTATTATAGCCTGGCGCAATAAAGCATTTAAGTCCATTGATCCAGGCGGCTTGGCACACACACCAAAACACTGAAGATTCGACTAAAATAAATAAAACAACTTCAGAAATGAGTTATGATGTCCACAGATGGGGATATAGCCGGTACCCTCACTTACGTGGTGACTTGATATGCCTTCATCTCACAGGTGCTAAACCCCAATGCTATTGTTCAGTTATATTATTGAACAAATTCAATTGCTATTTAGCAGGAAGAAGGGTAAAAATACATGGCATTTTTTTTCCATTTGTCTTCTATTCCCACTGAATCCACATTTCACACACTAAACATATGCACACGCGCGTACACCCACACACCCACACACAGCGCGCACACACACACACACACACACACACACACACACACACACACACACACACACACACACAGATGCACACTCCTTCATTGTAATGTGTGGGTCACAGGCTGAGCTCAGAATGTGATGTCATCTGATTGCTTGATTGTATCAATTTGTTCAGCTCATTTCTCGTCGTCCGGGCGCAGAACATCTCAATCACGCTTTTTACCCCCTTCCCCCTCAAAGTCATCCGTCTAGCAGCCTGCACAGATTAGGGGCCTGTCAGCATACAGCACTTGCCCAAACTTTGGAGAGAGTGAGTGTGTGCGTGTGTGTGTGTGTGTGTGTGTGTGTGAGAGAGAGAGAGAGAGAGAGAGAGAGATAGAACTGTGTGTGTGTGCGTGTGATGGGTAGGGGCTATGTGATAAATAGAGAACAATCCCCCTGCCTGTGTGCTCTTTCACACACACTTAAAAACACACACTCACTCTCTCTCCTCTCTTTCATGCACACACTAATTCTTTCTTAATTGAATTTAATTAACCATTTTAATTGTCATGACCACATATATGTAATACTAATATTAATGCACATAGTAATTCCATATGCACACAGACATATTGTCACAATTCCTAGGGTTAGGGCAGGGTTATGTAACATTATTTCAACATCTGCAGCCCGAACAATTACTTGTTTCGTACTTCAGTGTCGTACCTAGGTGTTTCTTAGTGTGGCAAGACCTATAACTCTTAGGGCCAAAGTCCGTACCGACTACACCGCTACCGGCTCTGCGTCCAATCAGTTCAAGCTTTCGTAAGAAGCTTTCGCAGTTCGAGCACAGTTCAAGCTTTGCGTAAAAGGGTTTAGTGAAAACTGCTAGATTTTGGTCGTTAGACATTCCTAAATCATAATTAGTTAAACTCTAAACACTGTTTCATTATGATTCACTGCCTGAAGAAGCTAGCAAAAGCTAGCAGTTTTCACTCAACCCTTAAACACTTAACACTTAAAGTGTGCAGATATATATTTTTTTCACTGTTATTGCGAATGGGGCCAGTTGTAACAAGCCCTCAAAATAACAGCAAGGTCAAACGGCCGTCGCTGCTACATGAATGAATGAAAGCAGGCTAGCAACAACCAGAGTTAAAGGTCTCATTCCATCATATTTTCATTAATTTTGTGGTGGTCTCTTGTCTAAAATAATGTCATGAGAGTTGGTTTCGACAAAAATATGCTGTGGTTTTCTTGTTTCAAGCTATTTTAGTTAGGTGAAAACGAGAGCAGGGATAGCTCGAGAGGATTCTTATGAATATTAATGATATGCAAATGCATCGCCTCTGATTGGCTAACAACACTGTGACGCTCCCTCTAGTGGGTCTGCCTGCAGGCAGCCTAACGTTTTCTTGAGGGCGGGCTAACTGCATAGCTAATGTTCAGTGTGACGTAGGCTTGCACGGCTTTTCCGACTCGCTCGTTTTTCCCGGCAGTTTTCTATCTCAGGCGAATACAGATTACAGGGGTAGGAGAGAATTTTGAAGTTGAGCATAGAAGTACAACTTGGGCTGACCTATGGTAATGTCAAAAAATCAAGTCTTAAACCGTTTATTTTGGAAGGAGACCTTTAAAACTGGCCACACCACATTTGCTCCAGCCATTGATGCATGTCTGTGTGTACACGTGCGCCGTCTACTGTAGCAGAGCAGCACACACAAAAGTTCACCCAGATATTTAGGTCATGTTTCAGGACATTGCTTTTAGTTGCCACAGATTAACAATCCAATATTTACTCTAAAAAAGGGGGTGGGGTCAAATAGTTGGGCAATGTGTCAGTCTGCAAAGGTTATTGTCAACATTATATTGTATGGTATTGTATGTTGATAAACTGTTTATATATTGATATTGTAGCACAAGAGGGCACATTTAAAAGATTATGTTTACTGATCTTACAGAGCCTATACACCATAATATGAAACTTTGCCTTTAGAAAACATCAAGTGTCATAAAAGACAGTTTTTTTGGCTACTTATTCGAACAGAAGTAGTCCCAGTGGTTGCATCAGTGTCTTGCAGGGTCTGTGGAAGTGGGTCTACCATATATCTACAAATTCCATGGAAAGGAATACTTTTTGTAGGTATCAAGTGACTGACAGAGTATTTGTGAGTGCTTTGGTCCTCCTATCTAATTACACACGCTTTGAAACGCCGGCCCAAATAAAAGGTTGAAACACACACAAACATACTTTCTCGCTCTCTCTCTCTGTCTCTCTCGGGCTCACACACAAACACACACAGTAAACTGCTGGCCTAGAGGAAAGGCTAAAGCATATGCTTTCTCTCTCTCTCTCTTTCTCTCTCGCTCCCTTCCTTTCTCTCACACAAACACAGAATATGTGCTGGCCTAGAGGAAAGGTTGGCCCTGAGCTTTATCACCCTAGGGCCCCCATTCATCCCCCCACCACTCCTTTCTGTTCCACCATCACTCTTTCTTTCTCTTTTTCATCCTTCACTCTCCCTCTCTTTCTCCACCTTGATGCCTCGTTCCCCTATAACCGGGAGCTCTCTTCCTCTTAGTGCGACATATTAATACCATTAAATTAATTAGCAGGTGGAGTCCTCTGAGATTTCAAAGATAATGATAAATTAATGTCTTCACTTTTTTACCTCCTCAAAGCCCTGAAGGCCAGCCGCCCATCCCTTCCTTTTTTCCATGCCACCTTTTTTGGGATAAAATCAGATGGGTGGGGCCTTGTTTCCAAAGGGTGTGTGTCTGTGTGTGCAAGGGGTGGGGGTCAAAGGGGTGCATGTAGGTACTGTATGTAGGTGTATGTCAGTGAACCTGTACACTATATGCTTTTGTTGCCCTGATTCTGTCTGTATGTGTTTCTGACCTGTTACAGTCCTCTATTAAGCATTGAGACTATTCATTCTCAACTCGTGTTCTAGTGTAAACTACAGTGTGCCCTAATCTATGCATTCGCCTATACGATTGTAGAATTAGGCCTAGGTGCAAGGTTATGACATACCTTAATCTGTGTGTGTGTGCAAATTTGTTATTTTCTGTTTAATTCATATCATGACAACTTACACTGCTTATACAGTATATGTTTTGGCAACACCGTTTTTATATGAATGGCCATGCCAATAAAGGTTGTTGAACAAAGCAGAGTTGAATTGAAAAAGAGAGAGAAAGAGAGAGAGAGAAGAGAGAGAGAGAGAGCGCCCACAGGCACTAAGCCTAGATGCTGTTGGAATGGGATGGGGGGATGAGAATGAGTGTTGTGAGGCGGAGAGGAAACGGAGAATTTGAAGGTGAGGCCAGGTCTGAATTTAGAGGTGCTCCGTGGGGAGGTGTGAGGACATATTTTTAAAAGTGCAGCCGGCAACCCAGTTTCTCTCCCAGGACTTGGGCTCTGTCACATGTGGGCCTCGCACGGCCAGATTTGGCCGATTAGGAGGGTGGATGAAAGCACTCTATACCGAGACACTTAGAGACACTCGTGTCTGTTCGAGACATAGCAAACACACACACACACACATTTATTTAGTTTCACTAAAACATAATGTTGTTTTTTTTTTTCTAAATTTTCTTCTGTGTTTTATTTTCTTGTCTTATGCATTCCTAGTTTCATGTTGTTTTGGAAGCTGTCCTCTGTAAATTGAGTACAACACAGGAGGTGGTGAGAGAAAGAGAGAGAAGGGAGAGAAAGCAACTCCTTTGGGAGATGCTGGGTGCCTGGAAGTTGAGGTGAAGGAGAGTGTGGGGGGTGAAACAGGAGGAATGGGAGTGAAGAGGATGAACTTGGGAGGCTTGTGGCAGGTTATTTCCATTAATGCTCAAGGACAATGTTTGGCCAACAAAACACACACACACACACACACACACACACACACACACACACAAATCACAAATACAGCCGCACACACAGACTCACACACATTTACAGATACTGCACAGATATTCAGCCAGGCACAGGTTGAGTAGGTGTGTGTTCCTGCACACACACACACACACACACACACACACACACACACACAGAAGCACACCCAAGTGTAACCACCCCATCTGAAGAGGCCCCTCACCTCCCCCTTCCACAAACAGTTGGACCTCCTTGAAAGAGAATCAGCAATTCACACCCCCTTCTTATCTGTCCAGCCGTGTGATCATTCCGGGACAATGCTCGCGGCCGGAAACTACTGCACTGTTGGGATGCACAGAGTGACAGAGGGAGGAAGAGAGAGGGAGGGAATGATGGAGGGATGGATGGTGGGAGGGGGGCACCATTGCAGCTGTAGTGGTGGTGGTGGTGGTGGATCCTGGTGGGATGAATGATTCATTGCTCGTTTGATAAGTCTGCCATGAAGGAGAGGGAATGAGGTGTGTGTGGGGGGTGTGGATCTCACCTGTAAACAAGCAAACACTGTTGCTCATGCAAGCTGGAGGCCGTGTGTGCGTGTGTGTGTGTGTGCGTGTTTTGTGTGTGTTTTGTGTGTCTGTGTGTGTGGGGGGGATTAAATGTTTACTGATGGTGACAAGGAAAGTCAAACACGTTAGGCCTCACTCCACCAAAGTTAATGGCAGCCATGCCAGATGGCTGTGTTGGGGGGGAGAAATAAGCAAACAAGAGCAACAACAAAAACGAACAACAGATAATCTCCCTGCCAGGCCTCTGGCATCACACAGAAGGACAATCGCCGCGGCAACGCCATCCATTGTGGCGGCAACCACGGACGCCTCACGCAGGGAAATCAAACGAGCGCGGTGTGGAAGATCGGCACTGGTGGGGTTTACTGCAGAGCGGTAATTACTTAGCAAGCTCACAGCATGCACACACACACACACACACACACACACACACACACACACACACGTGGGCATGCACACATGCACACACACAGACATGCACACATGCATATTCAAACATATATACAAGACACGCACATAGGCAACCAAGCAAAATGGAATGGCAAAGATTTGATTTAGTTTAATTACATGAATGACAGTCATCACTTCAGACTCATACACATGATTTCTTAGCTCTATACAGTAAGATGGGCTTCTTGGGATGCACTAATGTAGGGTTGTGCACACAAGAAGAAATACACTACATGACACACGCCACACACACACACACACACACACACACACACACACACACAGTTATACAAAAAAACAAACTGTTTCCAACAAGTTGATGAGTAATTGTGCTAAATGATTGTGACTTCAGTATTGATCAAAATAATTAAGATTTATTACAGAAGTTATGCAGACCAGTCAAGCTTTTATCCGCTGATGCCAATGATAATTAAAAAGTTGTAGTGTAATTTGGCACACCCACTTGATGCAGATTAACCAGTAACATTTGCTGCAATAGTATTGTGGTAGAGAGGCATACATGTAAATAGATAGATAGATAGACAGACAGGCAGACAGACAGATAGATAGATAGATAGATAGATGTATAAGCAGATAGATACACAGACAGTTCAGACAAATCAATAGATATCTTTTTAGACATCCTATTTATTTAGTTACTCCAGAGTTCTCTGCTGTAGCTAACTCTTGGGCCTTGCTGGCGGATGCTCTAATTGCCCCTGTGATTAGTCTCATCTCAGGAGAGCTGCACAGGCGATCGGGCCCACCACGGGGAAACAGGCCAAGCAGAGAGAACAGATTTGAGCAGAGCGGAGCGCTGTGGCATGGTGTGGTGTGGTGTGGTGTGGTGCGGAGCCCTAGCCGAGAGGGAAGGTGGCACCAGCATCATTTTCCACTCCAGAAAATCGCCAGGCTAAATAATAATCCACAGTTTGTTACAGAGAGACAGAAAAAGAGAAAGCAAGGGAGAGTGAATAAGAGAGAGAGAGAGAGTAAGAGACAGAAGGAGAAAGCAAGAGAGAGAGATGGAGAGTGAGAGAGAGGGTGAAGGAGGGTGAAAGAGAAAGCTAGGGAGAGAGAGAGAGAGAGAAAGTGGGGAAAAGGATGATGTGAGCTGGCCCAGGGGAAAGGAGGAGGTAATGGAGCCGTCGGGGATGTGCCTGCTGTCGCCGCCAGAGCTCGTTAGTAGATGAGTGGGAGACCATCACCCCTCACACACACACACACACACACACTCACACGTCTGCCTACCACAGCCGCCACAGACCCCACACCTCTCGATGCCAGGCGAGTCGGCAGCCCCTCTTGGTGCCATGCTGGCTGCGTGTAATGAAAAAGTTACCCACACGCAGTGGCTGTAAATCGAACATCTGAAGCCCTGAGAACAAAGAGGAGCCCCTATGGGCTTTTTATACTCCATTCCAAATAGTGGCGCCTGTGCCATTGCTAGGAGGAGCTACTGTAGGAAACAGGAAATGCTAGTCAATATGGTGATGCCTATGTTGTAGTAGTAAGCACTAAGAAATTAATGCTATTCAGATCTTTACAAAAAACTACATTGTGCAGTAAAATGCACTACTTTTGTAGTACTTTCCATTAATGCAGTTCAATTCCATAATATTGAATTTCCTTCAGAAGAAGACCCAGCAAAATGGATTCATTTTAAGTACTGTTCACTATTTTGATCTGTATCTGCACTACGAATTGGAGACTGTAGTCCTGCAGTGCTGGAATGTGACACCTTAAAATATTGTGAGGGTATATTTTAGTCCACCACCATGTCATATTTTTTTGCTGATTGCAACAAGTAGCCTTTGGACTTTCTTAAACCAGCCACTAACATGAGGAGATTCAGCTGAATTTTTATGTTAAAAAGTATTCAACTTGAAGAGAAGTAGGATACTCAGCAGGTTATTAGAGTTGGCCAAGAGGATGTAGCCCACTATGGCCATCACCACTATTAAGACAGCTATAACTTCCCTTCCTTTTCTGCAGGTTTCTCTCTTTCTTTCTGCTTGGGCCCCATTGGTTGGACCAGTTTGTCATTGGCCCAACTTTGCATGGGTCCTGTTTGCTAGGGTCCCTAAAGGGAGAGGAGCTTAACCGACCTTGACTGGGGACCGCGGTCGGCGCTAAGCCACAGATGGACTTTCCGCCCATAAGATATTAATCATTTTTCCTCCGTACCGCCTCGAGCCGGAAGAGATTTTAAAATGTAAAGGAGCAGCCACACATTACATTATGTGGCCATGAAGGTCAAGAAGGTCTCAGGATTTAAGTGAAGCAGATGTAGGAAGCATAATGTGAGTCTGGGATAACATCGTTAGTTTGAAAGGGTCAATTCTCTCAGTGAAATCCCTGTTTCAGAGGATTATGCATATGGTGACTGGAGTAACCAATAACAAATACCACAACAGTAATAATAATAATAATAATAATAATAATAATAATTAATAATATTTCATAAAATTATGTGGTTCATCACCGCACATAAGATTATACTGCTTTGCATTGTACCTGAGATTTGCACAGATCTTTAAAAGTGGTTGGCAGACTGGACAGGCAGGTGTTAGCATTAGCACATTAGCTGTTGCTGTTGTTGTGATTCCTGGGGAGGAGAAATCAACCTGCATCCAGGCTTGGCCCGTCATTAAATCCCAACCTGACATGCCACGGATCTGCCGTCTGCTGCCAATCCCTCAACTCTCCAAAGGTCAGCGGAAATGCAGACATCTGCAAGCGTCCTTTCAGCAGTTCCTTTCATAAAAATATAGACTCTTCTTTCCCTACTTTCCTTTTCTTCTCTGCATCTTTTTTCCATCTCACTCTTTTTATTTCTCTTCTCCATCACCCCCTGTAGTGAATAGAAGGTTGAAGAGGGGACCAGCATGTGTGTGTGTGTGTATGTGTGTGTGTGTGTAAGAGAGAGACTGGGAGAAAGAGAAAGTGACTCTAATTCTCTTTCCTCGGCCGTGTTAAAGGCTAACGACAGACTATACATAATCCGCAGTGGCCCACGAAGTTCATTTGCTGGTCGTTTATATCCTAAGACGAGCTGACTCGAGACCTTTCCCTGACGGCAGCCCGCAATGCCAGAAAGAGGAGCGGGTCACAGTGCATGTGGGGGAAGAGGTGGTATGAGTCCGTGTGTGTGTGTGTGTGTCTTTTTACTGCGGGCAAGAGATCACAAGAATCCTTTATCCTCACATATTTGGTAGTTTCGCCAGTACAAAGGGGAGCTCGTTTTCCAGGTTACCACAGCATGGTAGAAGGTGGTGATTTCAATCCGCCACGCTGGAGTTTGCCAGTCAATGAAGACCCATGG
>JAGFZM010000427.1:51197-58697 GCA_017657215.1 Limnothrissa miodon | reverse complement strand
TGCCTTGTCTATATGTCAATGGTACTTCTTGCCGTTTATCTTTGTCTTGAAAGCTAACATGTAACAAAGGATTCCTTTTACACGCATCAACTCCTGGCCAATAGAAGCTCGTTATAATCTGATTCTAAGTGTGAAAAAAAGCAACACAGAAGTTAAGTTGCCTGACTGTTTGATGCTAATGACTACCATCACCTGGATGACTAAAAATCTACACAAAGGTCTCTCAGGTTAAAATACCATCTGAACTGTCATGGATGGGTAAATGAGAAAAAGGGAAAAAAGTTATATAAATAAACACACACAGACACACACTCTTTCTCTCTCTCACTCTCTCTCTCTTTCTATCTTTTTCTTTCTCTCACACAAATAGAGCTGAAGCGGATGCTTGCTGTGGCATCAGACAAAAAAATGTTATTGTTGTGAACACAAGGCCTGCCACCTGTCTCCGAACTTAAACATATTCATATTTATAAAAGCCCTAGGCAGTGAAGGAGAACACACAAATTGAGAGCATGATACAGAGGATGGTGTCAAATTATTTGGACTTGAGAATCGGCAGAGCATGGGGTAGCTAGAGAAAGAGAGTAAAGAAAGGAAGAGAGAGAGAGAGAGAGAGCAGTGGGGTACGTGGATTCCATTATAACTCTCAGTGGTACTTAAACGCCATCAATTATATGGAAACACTTCAGTGACCGATGCAGTCACTGTGTCTCTGGCACCACAGGCAGAGATAGGACCCCCCCAATGTTGTGTACACACAATCATTCACTCATTCACACACACACACACATACAAACATACATTCACACACGTGTACACCCACACATGTACACGGCGACGGCACGCAAACACACACACACACTTGTATGGCACACACAGTGAGGGGCAGAACGGTGCAGCTGTTGCCGAACAGTAGGGGACAGTGGTGAGTGTGAACGCATGAGTGACTCGTCCGCCACTGTTATCAATGGTTGTCGCTTGCTGCCTCTTCTGTCTGTCGCTTTGTCAGTCAGTCAGTCAGTCAGTCACTCGCCGGATTGAATCTGGCATCGCCACAGCTGAGAGTAATTATTTCATCCTCCGATCTCTCCTCGCGCTCTTGTGGAGTTTTAATCAACTCAACAAAACAGGAGTGCAATCAAAGGCCGAGTAGCGTTGAGTGGCCAAAACATATGCTTAAACTGGCCAACAGCTCTGGCACATGCCAGCGAGGCAAGCGTAGGGGTCCACAATGCTTTAATAATACTTAATCATTTTTCACACAACTGTGTCTTGTCGGCCTGGTCCATAGCACACTGTTGAGCCTCTCTCTCTTTCTCCCTTATTTCTCTTTTCTTTATAGCCTAGCCAGTAAAACTCAAACAAACAGCTCCACATGCAGCTTTGCAAATGCATAGATACACAACAGGCCTAGCATGTACAGTTGCACCAGATTTATAGCTGAAGCTGAGAAAAAATATTGTAAGGGAGTGTCACTAGCAAAGCTGGGAATGAATCTGAGGCCAAGATCAAGTAACAATGTCTAACATTAGGCCATGTTTATACATGGTCTCAGTGAGAGAGCTGCATGCATCTCATTTTGTCCAAACAAATACTACACTGGTTTCATATATCACTGATGTAAACTATGGTATACAGTGAAGGGGATGTTTAAATTAAATGTTTTTTTTATTTTTGTTATGTTATGAAAGTTGTAGCTAGCATAAATTAATATACATTTTCCAGTATTGTTTCACTGACTTAATTTACACCTTTAGACAATAAGCAACACTATAAAAATGTAAATTTTCTGTCTTCACTGTAACTAAGAAGGCTTGACAAAGCCTTGTATATACAAAAGGAGATATTATATCACAGGAGTGATTTACAGCAATTTCTCAGAATAATTCCTATCCATGGAAGTGTGTGCTGTAAAGGTAATTTATGTAAATGCATGGATAAAAGTGATATGCCAGAGATTGATCTAATTAGGCTTACATGCCCTGGGAAAGATAGACGCCCACACGGACTCCGAGGTGTGATTGAAACTACAGTACTATAAAAAAAGGGAGACACTAGTGTACATGTATGTGTAAGTGTGTGTGTGCGTGCATGTTTGTGTAGCCATCAGAGGATAGTGTGGTGCTTGTATACATACTACGAGAAAGAGAGAGAGAAAGAGAGAGAGAGAGAGAGGTTAACTAGAGGTTAACAAGAGGTGGGAACTGCATTGTGGGTGCTCTAACTCTTTGTGCTGTCATGCTGCCACTGAGACACATTGCCCTTGCTGTGCTTCCAGGGAGGACCACCCACAGACTGCCCTGAGAAAGCCCTGCACTGAAACAGCATGGAAGAGAGAATACCTTCAGTAGACAATGGCTTGGTAACCCAGGGCACTTTAGCCTAGGACTAGGATTAGAGTTAGGGTCAGGGCCTTTTAGATAAAAGGTCAAAAAGGCTTCAAGCCAAAAAGAAGTCCAGTTGCATACAGCACCTGAAGGTCTTTCACAATGCTTCATTTTGTGCAAAGCACCCGGAACCTACAGTGTCTGTTTGGATACGTTTGATTGGACAGGAAGTGCTCTATGTTGTTCACCGGAACCTCTGTTTGGCCATTTGTCCACACAGCTCCAAGTCAGTGTAAACCCACAGTAAGCCTTCAGTTAGGTCCTTGGCATAGTGCTGAAGCTAAATGAAAAATCACTTGGTGGCATTAGCCTGCCTTCAAATAAAACTTTAGTGTGGGATCATGCAGGGAAAGCAGACACTTCCTCTAATAAATAACTCCACTCACGAAAAAAAAAACGGAGGGAGGGGGGTGTTCTAAAGCTAACCCGCCAGGTGGTCTGTCCTTGTTGAATACAATGCATCCTGTTGTCCAAGGGCACTCCAGCATGGAATACGCCATACTTTTCTCGTCTCAACTCAATTACACACACACACACACACACACAAACACACACACTCACACACACAAACATATACAAGTAATAACAGTAATGGCTGTGCAATGGAAAAGGAAAGAAAAATTTAATTTATGCTAATTACTAATTCATCACTTGCAACAATATAAAGCATATTAAAAGAGCTGCGAATCTGATTTATGTTGTTTTCTCTTTCTTTCACACACCCTCTATCTCTCTCTTGGAACTGAATATTTAAATGTAGAAGAAACGGTGAGGTGGGTGAACAGACACAGTGAAGACTTAAATTACACTCAACTTTTCGGACAAGAGCCCATTAGAAAAGTAGACAAAAATGTCTATGTATAATTACTGTATATTTTATATATCTTATATGTAATTGTCATGCTGCCACGGCCCCCTCCCCACAGGCAGGTGACACAGACAGGTGAGACTCAGAAGCCTGGACAAATAATTCACATGGCGATTGCACCCACGCCCACAATGTCATCTGTGGTCCCAGCAAAGCCCACTAACTGTTATCTACTGCCAATTACAGTGTTTCTGTTTCCTCACCCTTGTTCTGTTCCCTTCCCTTGTGTCACTGCAACCACTTCCCTAAATGTAATATCTATATCCTCAAGAAACCTTGCTGAAACTGACGAGAGAAATTTGTGAGGCTTCTTTTCTTTCATAAATGTTGTGTTTGTTTGTTATTTTGTTTGTTTACGAATTAGGTATATTGCCTGATTCAGTGTTGAGTGTAATCCCAGGCTACCTATGAATTCTAACTTGCTTTCTAATACAGATAGCTCCACAGTGAGGATCAATCAAGCAAAACTACATAGGCGGTCAGTCTCAAAAGTTCAAACCAATGCTTTCATTTCTCTTAATACAGTAGCTGTCCAGGACACAGGGTTCACCATTATGTAATGTCATTATTCAGTGAACTCTGTAATTTAAGGTTATCATTCAGAAAGGTGTTTTTGGAAGGGCTGTGTGGGTAACATCTGCTATTGCTTGTGATTAAACAAAATGCAGAGCACTTTACCTGCCTGAGTACATTTAAATCATTTAAAATGTCTTCATGAGAAATCTCTATGTGTTCTGAATAAATCTATTGCCATGACGATAAACTAGAACAGAAAATTGTTCATGTCATGCAATGTTCAGTAGCATAAATTGAATTAACGGTGTGGATAGAATGCTCAGTTGGTTTCTAGGAAAGCCTGCCTCTGAAATGCTAAACACATATGTTTTCAATACACAGGGTCTTTTCTCAAGGTTTGGTTGGACCAATCACAGTGATCCAAGTCACGCATACCCTAATAGAAATGTGGAGAGTAGAACAAGTACAGCAGAATGTGGAATACATGGAAGGCTTGACATACATTCTTGGTTCTACATTCATAGTAATAGGCCTAGTGAGGTGAATGCAAACCTAACCCTAACACTGATGTCACTTAGACTTCGACCTCCGAATAAAAAGTGTGTCTCCTTGCAAAAAGACAGATTTAAAGCAAAGGCTGAATGTGTGTGTGTGTGTGTGTGTGTGCAGTAGGATGTGTATGGGGAGAAGGCACACTGCACACTGATCATGTAATCAACTGATTATCTTTGTATGTCCTTATCCAGTACAACTTAAAATACCAGTACAAAATAAAATAAATAAACAGATTAATAAATAAAACATCTGTGATATTAATTTTTATTATATTAGAGAGGTTTTATCCTTTGCCAGTGAAAAGGAAATCTGTCTGCATTTGAAATACCACAAAGATAGAACTTCATGGCAAAGTAGAGAGAAGGAGTTAAGAAAATCATTAATATTTTGAATAGAAACATGACCTTTAGTGCAAGCTGTTTCTTATTCATTGAAAGCTATCAGTAGCTATCAGGACCAATGACAGTGTGATGGACAAAGCCAAACTTGAATAGCAACTCTGCTGAGGTAATGCTGAAAAAAAAAAGACTGACGTCTTAAGAAACATGTTCTGTCACACGCAGTCTGGTAGATCTTTGAATGCTCTGATAGCATGACTTAGACTCTTATGGTCAGTTGGCATCAGTTAGCAATGTTGCATGGCTCCCAAACAGAGCCTTATCAAAATTACCTAGTAAAATTACCAAGTAACCTGGAATAACTTTAGTTTGCTAAGTTTGCTAGACAAACAAGTCAACCATATAAGCTCAGTAGGGTATAATGATGTGATATATTCTTTCATTAGTCACTATGAACCCCTGCCCCCGTTTTTTGCCCTCTCTTGCTGTTTATGGGCAAAGAATGGACAGAAGAATGCGAATGACCTTCTGAAGTTTTTTTCCCCCACTGAACCCCAAAATGTCCCAGATTTGCCTCCCAAAAATCTTGTCACCTTACGCTCTGTATAACACTAACTGTGTTTTACTGTATAAGCCCGGGTAAGTACACTAACTGTGAAGTCAAGCTGTATAGGTAAGTACACTAACTGTGCAGTTATACTATATAAGTCCAGGTAAGTATGCTAGCTGTGCAGTCATACTGTATAACTCTAGGTAAGTACACTAACTGTGAAGTCAAACTGTATAGGTAAGTACGCTAACTGTGCAGTCATACTGTATAAGTCCAGGTGAGTATGCTAGCTGTGCAGACACTGTCCAAGCCTTAGGCAGGGAGGTGCACAATCAAATGAAATAAAATAAACATGCATTACATTATGAGACCATGTTAAAATGTTTCAAGAGTACTGAGGGGCATTTCACGTGTTATTTATTCAATTTCAAAAGCAATATCACACAAGCTGTAAGCATCCATTTCAATAATGGTGGTTGTGTGTGTGTGTGTGTGTGTGTGTGTGTGTGTGTGTGTTGGGGGGGGGAGGTCATCGGCAGGGAAATATTAAACCGGTGTTGGTGAGCCTGAAATTGATTGAACCCGAGTGGAGCTCTGATCTTCCCTCCCACTTTACAGCTTTCAAGTGTTTGTTTTTCTGTGCCACTCGATGAATACTGGAGTTTCATTTGGAAAAAAAATTCAATTAAATATATGGAAAAAAAACCCAGAGATACAGAGACGGCAACACACACACACACACACACACACACACACACACACACACACACTCAGAGAGAGAAAGAGAGAGAGAGAGAGACTACTAATCAAGCTGGAAAACTCAGCACATTGGCAAAATGGAAGGCTTGCACATGCCTAAAGCATCATGAACACACTCTCTTTCTCCCCCCTCTCTCTCTCTCTTTTTCTCTCTGTGTCTCATTTTCAGCTTCAGCCTTTGACTTCCATCCTCAAGGCTCTCACTTTCCGGATTGCTTTGATTCAGACTATTCCTTAATTTACTGATGCATGCAGGGCAACACAAAGCCTGTCTTTCTTTCTTTTTTTCTTTCTTTCACTCTTTCTTTCTTTTGCATCCCAGCCCTGAATGAGAGCTTTATTTCCATGATTATGAGCAAGGGAAGCACAGCAATAAAGAGAAATGGGCCTGCACGCCTAATGCTCGTGTGTAGTTACAGGTAGTTGTGGGGAATCTACATAACCACACTGTACTTATGGTAGTTTTTACTTAACAGAAACTACAGAAGTGGAAGGGTTGGATGTGTTACATTATTTTACAGCCCGCACATCCAGTGTTATATTATGGTTATTGTAGGACAAGCCATTTGTGCTTGAACATCACATCACTAATTTGGTTAAATGTTATCTTAAATATGACTTAACTGCTATAGAGTTGATCTTTTCAGGGGTTGTACATGGTAGCCAGGCTACCTGCTGTATAGTTTATCTCTTGCTACAGTAGATTCATACACTTGTGCTGACATTGCTGTGGACACTATGTACATTGCATTGCACATTGCACACTTGCAATAGAGAGAAAGAGAAAGAGTGTGTGTATGTGTTGTACACTGTGTGTGTGTGTGTTGAGGAGGGGGGAGGGGGGTGATAAACAGTGAGTGGGTTTCTGTGAAATTGTCAACAACTTCACGAGTCGTGCTAAATTTGTCTCAGCTGTGTAATGTGGCAATTATAGAATTGTTCTGTTCAATAGTATTCATTATTCTTATTTGATTTCGTTTGATTTGTTTCTAGTTAACATTCTTGAAATGCTGTTTGCTAGCTGGCATGACAGGCAGCAAAAGTTTTGCAGTTTGATTCCTTTTGCCGAGTGAATCGATCATCATTCCCATCTCCCTCCATCACCACCCATCAAATCCTGCCATCAAATCCTCTTGTTTCTTCAACAGCTGGAGGAACATCCGTTCTGAAGCATCAATATTGTATTGCACTTACTTATTCATGCTGTGTCATCATGAAGGAATCTTTCACGGTTTTAATGTAAAATGGGATAATAGTGTACAAGAGGAATGTGTGGGCGCGTGTGTTTGTGTGTGTGTGTGAGAGAGAGAGAGAGAGAGAGAGAGAGAGAGAGAGAGAGAGAGAGAGAGAGAGAGGGATATGAGGGATTCACGTCAGTATAAGTCTGAAAGAGCTTGATTACCATTTCATTCTTGATGGCCTTTTTACTTTGGGAGCATAGTGTGTAAGAAGGGCAAGGATGGTGATACTGGGTTACAGTGTGTATGGACATATTGGGTGATACTGGTTTATACAGTAGTGTATGGA
>JAGFZM010000427.1:37349-50897 GCA_017657215.1 Limnothrissa miodon | reverse complement strand
TGTGTGTGTGTGTGTGTGTGTGTGTGTGTGTGTGTGTGTGTGAATACTACTAACCAGCCAAGTTTTATTTTAGAGTTAAATTTAAATTTAATTTAAAAGTTAAATTTTAGAACACATTCACAGAACACTGGCCAGCATGGACACATTATTATGTAAGTGTGTGTGTGTGTGTGTGTGTGTCTGTGCGGGCGAGTGAGGGGTGAAAGTGGACGGCCTAAGCTCTCATCAGCAGGGCTTAGGGCTGAATCATTTAGACATTTTCCATACGGTGGCATTATAATCGTACCTCATCTCATAATGCCAGATCTGTATGGATGAAATGTTATTAAAGTCGCCACATGGGAAAAACAAATTACACCCCGGGCTGTTTTTCTGTGTGTCTGTGTGTGTGTGTGTGTGTGTGTGAGAGAGAGAGAGAGAGAGAGAGAGAGAGAGAGAGAGAGAGATAGAGAGAGAGAGAAATATCCAGCTTGCTCCTTAATCATAATGTGGTTTTGTTTTATTACTTTTCTGACAGTGGAGTCATACGCCTCTCTTTCTTTCTTACTTCCTCTCTCTCTCTCTCAGCAGACAGGTAGGCTAGTTGCCAGCACAGAGCACTGTACCTGTGACAGAACTTTTCACACAGTAATAATGTGGGCACGTAACAAGGGAAAAGTTTGCCGACCACACGGCGAACACTATAATGACTTTAGTCTGCCACCGCACCCACCTCACAGTCACTTCATTCCATAGAGAGAACAGGCATATTGGTGGGCACATTGGACTCAGTGTGCCACTGTCTAAGGCATTTGCAGCTACGACTGTAATAAATAAGTCCCACACTGATATCAACAGACTGGCATGGCAAGCCTGGGTGTCACCTACAAGCATTGGTTTTGATGCCTTAGTGTGGTCTAGCGAGTGACTCATGCAGTTTCTTCTCCTTCTCTCATTGGCCATGCAATAGGTGACACACCAGCCGTGGTAATTCCATAGATCGGTCCATGGACAACAGAACAAAAAAGCAAATGTAGCTAATTCTGGCACATTTATTTTCTATGTTTAGTAATCCACTGTTCATGTAAAATAAACCGTAAAATAAATAAAAATAAAATAGTGAGTTGTTATGGTTTTAATTGTTCACACATTTTGTGTGGCCCATGCTAATTAATTAAAGTTTTTTCATATGAAGATGTAGTGTAGATGTAGGTGTAGATGATGGAGTTGATGCCAAGTATATCCTATGTATGTAGGAACTAGATTTAACTTTAAATTCTTCAAATCTGTGTGCTAATTTTGCCACATCGGCATCATATTGGCCTAAAATTGTAATCATAATGGTCATAAAAAGGTTAAGTTTTTGTTCAGAAATTCAGAAACCATGTATACTATAAAGGTACACACAACAAAGTAATTGGTCTGTTAATATACACCACAAACACACACACACACACACATAGACAAAGTCCTTACCATGTGTCTGGTGTCATTTGCCTTTTAAATAAAGCAAATGTAGAGGTTAATTACTTGCGCCCTATCTACACTCCCAATTACATCACTATAAATAACTGAATTATAACACACAGAAAGTCAGCAACAGAGAGGGAGGGAGGGAGAGCAAAAGAAAGGTGAAAATGGCTGGGGTTGAATGCGCAACTCTCAAACAACATGTGCTGCCTTGGATGGAGGCGTGCGTGTGCGAGTGTGTGACAAGCCGTAAAGCTAAGTCATTAGTTTAGTAATTAGCTTTGTCATTTCCCTCTGGGTGTGTTTGCGTTCAATGTGCAGACAGGCTAGGAAAGAAAAAAAAAACAACAATACGATGTCTAAAGAAGAGACATATCTGTGTGAGGAGTTCACAATCACAAGCCATCAGCTGAAGCCCAAAAACCAAAATGATAATCCAACTGTTTGCCTCTGTTTGTGTTGTGTTTGTATCATTGATCAAGTTAATTGAGCTTTTCTGTTCAGATGCATCATTTATTGACGAGCAGTGGGAATGGTTGTACAGAGTTGAGGGATATTACATCGGATCGCGTCACAGCATGTCTGCATTTGTGCTGATGTTGCACATATTGACTACCACACTGCAAACACTGCAAACTAATTCCTTTTTTTTGTAACAGGACTAACAGTTTTTAACTCTCCAATGCGTGTGTGAA
This sequence comes from Limnothrissa miodon, assembly GCA_017657215.1. Classification (NCBI taxonomy): domain Eukaryota; kingdom Metazoa; phylum Chordata; class Actinopteri; order Clupeiformes; family Clupeidae; genus Limnothrissa; species Limnothrissa miodon. The sequence continues at coordinate 48,753 of JAGFZM010000427.1, read as the reverse complement.
ATAAGTGACTAACGCTCCCTCCCACGGCACCTCATTTTATCCGTTTGTGTGGCGTTGGGGCGAGCAGCAACCATGGCACCATGTGTCAGTTACTTACACAGAGATAGAAAGGGCCTCTGAATCACCCAAAGCAGGGGGCCTATAGGAGCCTTTAGCGATGGACGGGGAACCATTGGCAAGAGGAAAAACTGACATAACATTCTTTAGAATTCAAAAGATAATATCCCGTAAGCTCTTCCCTTTGTTTGGCCAGGTATTTTTATTTTACGCAGGTTCTGAAAACAGAAAACAAGCATTTTTGCCACCAGAATCATTACATTTACCTGGAAGGTCCATTTAGCAGTGCTGGTTGTGGTGTTGTGTTGTGTTGTGTTGTGTTGTGTTGGAGCTGTATCTTGAGGCTGGTAGGTGACAGGGAGGCACCCCGGTGGTTGAGTGGGGGAGGTTGTCCGGTCGTGGCTCGTGCCTTCGCACTGACCAGTGCACCTTTGCAGTGAGGCGCCCACCTTGTCGGCCATATGGTGTCACCCAAAAATTGCCCCTGTCGTGCCAAATCGTGACTTGTGTGAGTCCGCTTCTTCTGCTGAAAGGTTGACACGAACACCTCCTTCTTATTTCTCTCTCTCCCTCTCACTTTGGCTCACTTTTTCTGTCTCTGTTAATACTATACTGGAAATATTCTCTCTTGTTTCAAGGCTTTCTCTATTAGTGAGATGCTTCAGTTCTTTTTCAAATCTGTAAGCAGTATTTATTTATCAACACCTATGAAGCATTTCTCATCCACTGTTGTTTATCCTTCACTCATCCACATTTATTTATCCTTCACTTATTTTTCCTTTTATTCTCTCCTTCCTCCGTCCACCCTCTTTCCTTCCCTCGCTTTTCAACCAAGCAGCAGAACTGAGTTTGGAAAATGCCTCATTTCCTCGTTCGCACTCCCATATGTCACTTTTTGTTTTGTTTGCATTTGTGGAGCTCCCGCATCGAGACCAAGCATGACTCTTCATTAGCGATCAGGCAGACTGTTGTGAGCATCTCTCTCTCTCTCTCTCTCTCTTTCTCTCTCGTTCACCCCTCCTTCTCCACTGTCTTGCCATCATTTAATTATTCAATTGCATTATTAATTTATTTCATCTGCTGTGTAGGAGAGGGTGGCAAGCTGCGAACTTGACAGCTTGTGTTGGACTTTGTTTTGGCTCTTTGCTGGTGCCATGTTGAATGGGGTGGGTGTGGGTGGGGAGTGGGGTGTGGATTGCAGTTGTCGGCCATTTTGGCCACTCAGAAGTTGTGCTCCCACTGCGCTCCACAGACCGGGTAAATGTCAGATATGTGCTGTCATAATCCTCTGATTGCTCTTTGAATCTGTTAAAGTCTGTGGATGTGTGGACAATTTGCTCACAAGACAGAAAAATGTTTGCCTTAAAGATGAAAGAAGTTTTGCAGACAAAACATACACACATTTACGTAATATCTTGACCAGACGATCTAGGCCAGGTGATGGAGGACAGATAAAGTACAAACATGTCCTAGTCTTACAGGCAAAATGTTCTAATTCCTTTCTTTTTTATAAAATTAATTTAAAAAGGTTTTCTTCTGAAATGCAACCCACTGTAAAAAAAAAAAAAAAAAAAAACACGCGACTGGCCGTCTGCTTTGACTTAAAAATCAAAAACTTCCAATTTCATTTGGCATCCCATGTTGATGGTGCAAGGCACACGTGCGGGGCACACATTGGCGTAGAATCATGATTAACATCAGCAGCAGCAGTGTTGGACACTGATGTGTGTGTTTATATGGAAATCAGTTGAATCGCAATGACTCGATTGCTGGAAGTTTGTTTGGAGCCCATGTGCATGGCCCTGTTTAGTGAGATCAGCTCCATCAAAGCAAGCAGCTAGTGAGAAGACATGAAAAATCAATGCCTGATATTTTTTTATAGACCCTTACTGCTGTTCTAGACCCGATTTGGCTAGCTTAGCTCTGCAACATCGCGGGAAGCTAGTGAAAAGACACGAGAAGTCAACGCCCGATCTTTTCCTTTTTCCTTCTCTCTGTCTCCACTACCCCTCCCTCCAGCTGTGAGTGACTTAGGTCAACTTTGGATTAGAAGCGGTGATGTATCTGCACTGCCAGTGCTCATTACCTTCTGCATCCCTCCTCCCGCGGATGCTTACAAGGAGCGCATTACTTTCAATTACGGCCACAACTTTTCTTTTTAATTAAATGTACAGACAGATTAATTATGGGTGGCCTTAAATGATGACAAAATTAGAGGGGCCTCAATGTCAGCTGGTAGTGGTGTCTGCTTGCATTATCATGAGTGTGAATTTACACTCACACACACACACACAGAAGCACAAATGCACACACACAAATACACACACACACACACACACACACACACACACACACACACTCAAACACACACACACACCTCCCCGAGCTGTTCGATAAGCAATCTAAGACAGGTGGGTGGTGATCGCAGGGAAGTTATCTGGAGGCCCTTGTTTCCACATGTCTGACAGGTTCGATTGCCTGGCCTTGGCCAGGAGTCATCCAAGTAGGAATCCTGGGAGAGGACTTAGAGGAGGATAAAAATAACCAAACAAATAAATAAAGAATCATCCCAAAACTATCTGCTATTATTACGCTCTTATTTATGTCCTGTTGCCATTTACATTCTTTTGTAATTTTTTTTCCATTGAATCAATCTTTTGTTTTGCAATGACCATGCCTGCACTATGTTTCTGTCTCTCTGCTCCTCTCCTTCTCTTTTATCTCTCCTCCCCTCTTTCCTTTTCACTCTTCTTCTCTTTCCAGTCTTCATTTCCTCTTCTCTCTGCTTCTCTCCTCCCCTCTCCTTTCCTCCTCCCCACTCCTCTCTTCTCCTCTCTTGGCCATAACGGGCCCCTGAAGTGGAGGCTCCCATCGAGGCGTCTGTCTACTCTTATCATGTTTTGTGCTCTGTGTAGCTGACAGACACACACAAACACTTCAGACTTAAATGAAAGGAAAGATTTGCGGTGGTGTTCATCTGCCACCCCCCACCCCCCCCCCCCCTCGCACACACACACACACACACCAAACACACCACACATACACCAACTGACTCTCTCTCAAGCAGGGAGAGGGCATGACAGAGAGGGAGAGGGAGTGGAGTACGAGTGACACAAACATGTTATGAAAGATGAGGCACATCTGGCGCGGAGGGTCTTATCACGCGTGGTGTCAGTCGCAGCTCTGGTTGGCCCACTTCTCTCTGGGGAAGGCTGGGCTGGAGTGGGCAGGAGGGGTGGAGGGGTGGGAGTGGGGAGGAGTGGAGTGGAAGAATTATTTCAATCTAATACTCCTAGATCTCAGGATTTAATGGGCTTCTAAGAGTATTACCATTTTCAACTTTATCATGCCCCCCAACCCCCATTTATTTTGATTCTATTAAAATGAGGCTTTCACTTGTCCATAAATCTGTCACTGAGGGCATCTGGGGTTGGTTAGATGGACACATTTGCTTTTGATGATTTACAACAACAAAAAAAAGAAAAAAAAAACTGGAAGTGTTTTTAGGTTCAATGCCAACAAAATGGTGTTTTTGGTGTTGGGTGATGGCACTCATGTGGGGATACAGCACACTAGCGCTGTTGTTCAGAGATCAGGTTGGACGCAAAGGGCTTTCTGCTTTAGGACTTAGGATTTTTAGTGAGTGATACTCTGCTCTCTTAGAGCTTGTCAAACTAACAGTTTTGCACGTGAATGCTCTATGAAAAAGACTTTCATCTAACACAAACTTTTAAAAGTTGAAAAAGGGAGGAGGAAAAAACACAGTTAATGAAAAGAGATTGAAAGAAAAATAGAAAGCAATTTAAGAAAGAGGAAGATATATAGAGAGAAATAAAGGGAGGCAGAGAGAAAGAGAGATTAATTTGGGGAGCAAATACCATAAAGAGAGAAATGGAGAGAAAGACAGAAAGAGGCAATGTGAGAAAGGGGGAGGTAGAGAGAGTGAAGGAGAGAGTCAGAGCGATATGATCTGTGAAAAAGTGTATGTACATGTGATTTCATGAGTGCATTTGTGTTTGTGTGTGTGTGTGTGTTAGTCAGTTACTCCACTGTCAGTGATCATGGCTCCCACCATCACAGGAGCATGCAGCGTGGCATCTCTTCACCATGGCGATAAGGACCACTGAAGATGAAGCGAGCCAGGAGTTGAGATTCGATTAGCTGGAATAATTCCTGAAAGGCTAACATGGCTAACGCTCAAGCTAACGCTAAGGCCGTCCTGAGGGGGCTCACTCAGTTACCCTGATAATTAAAATCAGATATTAAGCCGTCCCATAATCCTCCCTGGCTGGGCTGCCGAGCAGGAGCCTCACTGTCATGTTGCATTAGCCGATGCATAAACCTCAAGTCAAAGCCACCACTCGCTTCTACCACAGAGCACTATATGTTTTATTTTGGTGATTGTGTGTGTGCTTATACATGGTATATACTTGTGTTTGTGTGTGTGTGTGTGTGTTTGGTTACCTCTCAAATGTTTGGGTTGCTTGTCTGATGTCCCCCTAGCTTCCTCTGGCACTGGAGTTGTTGACTGAAAAAAATAGTCTTTGTGAGTTTTATAAAGTAGACTCAGATGAAAAGATGTTAGATCTCCCTTGATAATAATGAACCATGAATAGATTTTAATTTATCTCAAAGACCACACAACACAAACAGAATCAACCAAAGGTTCCATCTTTAATTACAATCAGGGAAGACAAAAGACCAGCAACAAAAAGTTTTCTCTCTCTCTCTCTCTCTCTCTCTCTCTCTCTCTCTCTCTCTCTCTCTCTCTCTCTCTCTCTCTCTCTCTCTTTGGTAAAAAAGATCAAATCAACCTCTCCAAATAATAGCACATTCTCAAGTGTAACAGTGTAACATTATGCAGAGACTAGCCTAGTACTGAAACCAGTAAATCGCAAAAAGTTCATAATCAGATGAACAAATGATGCTATAGATGAACCACTGTAAGTATTGTCATATAGAACAGAATACACATAGGCTTGCTGCAGGGAAACTATTGATAAAGTACCTTTCAACCTCTCATCCAACACACATGCACGCACACACATACACAGACACACACACACACTGACTAAAATTCAGACCTGTTGATTGTTCGAAATCATGAAACACACACTACACAAACACACACTACACAAACACACACACAGAGACACACACACACAAATACAGGGCCATAATTATGCCCCGCATTGATTCCCCTCCTCTCTTTGAAGCTGAGAGCTATGAGAAGGGGTGAGCCATCACACATGCACAGCCACAAATAAGAGGAGAGGAAACAATAGGGAAACGCCTGTTAGGAAATGGAGAAGAGTAAAATCTATACTGTGTGTGTGTGTGTGTGTGTCTGTAGAGAGAGAGAGAGAGAGAGAGAGAGAGAGAGGGTGTGTGCGAGAGAAAAGAAAGACTTAGAATATGTGTGTGTGTGTGTGTGTGTGAGAGAGAGAGAGACATTATTAACACACAGCTGTAGTCTATCTGAGAGTGAGCAGTGTGGTATGGAACAGCTGCTGTGCCATTATCCACAGCACACTCATTATAGGGCTGGACATACACATTTAATGACTCATCACTCTTATAGTCCTACATCCAGCCAAGCCCTATCTCTGGGTGGGGGCGAACGAGTGGAAAAAACAAATTGAGAGAAAGAGAGAATGAACGATGGGAAGAACTAAAAGTAGAACAGGAATAAAAGTCTGATGCATAAAGTACTGCACATTCAAACCTACCGTGAAAAAAAAAACACTGCTGGATGTCACATATAGACAGACAGAAAAGCACACCAAAAGGATGGATGGATGGATGGATGGATGGATGGATATATGGATATATAGATGGATGACTAGAATAGAGGACCAGTTAAAATTATATTGTATATAGTATATAACTAAAAGATAAAAAATGTAAAAATACATCCTTAAACTCAGGTTAAATGTCTTTACTCATTATTAAATAAAATATATATTGTGTGCATTAAATTAATTAAGACATAACTTCATGTTATCTACCAGCGCTTGAAGAGCTTCATCTATGATTTGGCACAGGAGGGGTATTAAAGTACACAGCCATATAAAAGTTATTGATTTGGATGTATTTCCCATGTTAAGTGTGTAAAGCTGTGCTTCCTATGCTGCCTATCTGGAATTCCACAGTCAGCAGCCATTTTGTGGAATATTGCCCACTAGACTAGATGAGTCTCAGCTCCCCCAAAGCACTTCATAATGCTGTCCATCTTCTGGGGGCCCTGCCAAAACAGAGATGGGGAAAGTGAATGTGTGTGTGTGTGTGTGTGTGTGTGTGTGTGTGAGAGAGAGAGAGAGAGAGAGCGAGAGAAAGAGAGGTGTAGATAACTAGATAAGGAAAGAATGATTGGAGGCTGGTCTTGTGTTATCCCTGGAGCACTGGAGCAGGAGAGGAATGGATATAGCGACAGAGACAGACATGAAGTGAGTATGAAGGACAGACATTATAGAAAGACGGTTGGACACAGCTTAACACACACACACACACACACACACACACATCCACATGCATACACACCAACACAGGCAATCTTGGCAAATAGGAGCCCATTACTAAGCAGCATGCTAATACCTAAACTTGTTGGTCTCATGGATTGTCCCCGTACTCCCCCTTCACCCTACCCCAACTCTCATCTCAAGAAACAATGCGCCCTGCCCCCGCTCTCTGTTTCTCTCTCTCTCTCTCTCCACCTCTTTTTCTCCAAGGGTGAATGCATGGCAGCATATATTCACTACCACATGCACAATGGGATAATAACTGCATAAATTTCACACACAAACGCGCACGCACACACACACAAACACACACACACACACACACACACTTTACTCCTGTGCTTCTCTTGTCCTTCTTTTATAGTCCTTTTACTTGCTTCTCTCTCTCTCCCGGCTCTCATGTCCTGCGCCTGCTTGTAGAATCCTGAAGAGAGACTACTTGAGGGAGGTTCTCAAAGGATGAAAGAGTGAGAGAGAGGGAGAGAGACACTTGTGCTGATGCAGGCCTTCATGCTGTGCTTGCAGATGGGAAAGGAAGAGTGGGAAATGTGTGTATGTGTGTGAGTGTGTGCGTGTGTGTTGGGAGGGAAAGTGATAATGGGTTTCTAGGGGAGAGTCCGAGAGCCAAGGTAAGTCTCTGGGCTCGGTCTGGCCCCAACAGAACAGGGTCTGGTGAGATCTCCATTTCCCAGAAGCACGCCATCGACTTCCGAAAAAGATTAGACGCAGATAATAAAGCATTCATCATAGAAAGTATGTCAAAAACACACATATAACTCTACGGGCTACATTTTTACGATCTCTTGCACATTATCAGAAGTCTTTGGGCATTTGTCTTTGGGGGTGGTTTTTGCGCAAAACGCTATATTGCCTGCAGGAAAAGTGAACATTGCACTTGGCGCATAGTTCAAATGGGTTGTCTTAAATGAATGAATTAGTCATGGGTGTTTTTGGGGCATAGCATGTAATAAACCAATAAGAGTTCACACTATCATTCCCTTTAAAAGCCAGGTGCATTGTTCCATGGAGTATTATGTATTATGAAGGTGAATTAACCTTTGCAAAATGTTTTCATGTGAAGAAAATGTGCGCTAGGTGAAGGCACAGGAGATTTACAGTATATATAACAGAAATATGAACTTAAATGACTTTCTTGCGGTGTTGCCTAATATGTAGTTTCTAGTTTGATCTAGTTTGAAAAATGTATTTATATCCCTATGTGTCCACCACTGGTCAAATAGCCCGTCAGTTGCTTTATATGAATTCTCAGTGATTACTTCAATCAACAAAGTTTTGTAAATATTATATAATTTAATAAAATAACCACAGTGTATGTGATGTATATGTAAATTTTATATTTCGAGGACTCCATAAGCGCTGCTGCTCACTCCTGCTGATGAAAGAAGCAACTTGTGCGTGCACTCTTCCATATCCCAAAGCACCATGCGCCCATGAAATAGCCTTTGAAAAATGTGCGAATGATTCCTGACCGTTTTTTTTTATGGTCAGTGGCGAATTGACGTTTACTTCTCGTAAATTAGCAAATTCGCGCTATACGCCACACCACAACCCTTCTTTTCAATGCCACACCTGACAGAGCGCAAAACCATATGCTATCTTGACAACGTACATTTCTGCTGAAAAAAGAACGATGCACTCGCGCAACATAGCAATGATAGGTTGTGCAAGTCGCGAAAGCAAAGTGCGCCGTGTGCATAATAGAGCCTTATAACTCTATTTATGTATATGATTTCCTTTTGGTTTGATTGTGGGTGTTTCCCCAAACATCTGGCACTGTCTGCATGCTGAAACACATTCTGTAGGTACTCTTTTTAGCATGGCCTCATTCATTAAAATCCTCAACATTTTCAAGACCATTTGCATTTTTTTTTTTTATTTTAACCTTGGCTTTTTTCATGTTATTTTTACTCCGTTTTACTCTGTTTACTTTGAAGCTGATATCTTGGTCATTGAAAAGGCTACACACATAAACTGTATGTTTTTTTTGAGGACAGTCTGGTGGAGAATCTGGTCATATGATTAACATCAGAAAACAAGGTGCTTTACTCAATTCACTAATTCTGTGTCTCCATCAAGAAAATGATTATGAATACATTACTGAATGTGGTTTGTGCAAGTTGTGGCCATTAGGACTTCCTAGGTCACTGGAACTAATCTTCCAGAGGGGGCGGTGCCTCTGGATTGAGACAGGAAGTGTGTCAAAAGAGTAGGACTTGATGAGCCTGACATACGGCTAAGACATGGAGCTTGATGAGCCTGACATACGGCTAAGACATGGAGCTTAGTGTGCAAACACACACACACACACACACACACACAAACCAACACCAGCAGCACTCCAATAATCCATCCAGTGCCAGATTTCTCACATACACACCCCTACATTTAGATTTAAGATGGGGGGAAAAAGAACTCATCTTCCCAAGCTTGGTCCTTGGTCCGCTAATAGGAATGCCCTGGCATCTGCAGCACTGGGAGCTTTATACTATATACTGGCAGATGGAGCATTTGGAAGCATCTAGAAATCTGGCAGTCATTCTGTGTCTTTGGAGAACAGTTACCATAGTTTTATCTGACTTTGTATATGTGTGTGTGTGTGTGTGTGTGTGTGTGTGTATGCGTCTGTATTGGGTGTGTCGTCAATTTGTTTCACACTTTAAATGATCCAAACTTTAATTTATGACAGAATACAACTAGAATGAAGTAACTGTGAAGTAATTCTGAATGAATTAATTCTGGGCTCGTTTACAACACGGTTCCTTAAAGAAGCATTTTGTTTATTAGTCCAAATATATGTGTACTTAGTCCATAATATATGCAGTCTATATTTTAGAACTTCTCAGTTATTTAAGTATGATTTATATTTATAAGTTTAGTGCAGGATATGCTATACAGTAGTACTTCACAGTTATTTATTAGAATATGTTGGATATTTATACGTTTAATACACATTATACTACTTCTCAGTTATATCTATATTTTATATTTAGTTATATTTAAAACTTCCATGAACTTGACATCTTTCTGCAACTCAGCTGCTGCTCCTGGTTGTGCTGTTGTGTTCTGATACTTTCTCAGCGTTATGAACTAAGTTGAAGTCAAATCAATAAGTGTAAGATGGAAAATGGCTGCTGCAGTCGTTAGTCCTATCAGGGTTCCTGTGAAAGCAGCTGTCTTGTCTGGTGGAGAATATCGGTCAATACCAGGGCAGGGTCTGGAGGCTGCTGGGAAGGAAGGCGTGGGGTCAAAGTTCACTCCTCTATTAGGCAACAAACAAGCGCTGGCCATTCAACCTGGTTCTGGCCTTTTTGTGTGTGCGTGTGCCGCCTGTCTGACCCGTGTGTTCTGGGCCTTTTCCCAGGACGCACCAGGACCCTGACCCCTGTCCACACACACACGGCCGCAGGGGGTCAGACACTGGCTGGACAGAGGTGAGGATGTGCCTGAAAGAGGAGGATGACTAACAGCACAAAGGGGGTTGTATGTGTGTGTGTGTGTGTGTGCGTCTGTATGTTTCCGCATGGTGGGGGGTGTAAAAGGTCATGTTTGGTAGTGGGATGTGCACAAGCAACAACGTGTTGAGTGAGTGAGTGTATGTGTCTACCTTAAATGTTTTTTTTGTGAGTGTTTTGTGTTTACTGGGTATTTCTGTTTCTGTGTGTGTGTTTGTGTGTCTGCCTGTCTGACTTTCATATACTATGCATTTTCAGGTGTGTGATTAGTGTGTGTGTGTGTGTGTTTGTTTGCTTGCCTGTCTTACTTTTTCTTGAAAAGGCTGTTCTGTGTTTGCAAGCATGTGTACCAGAACTAGAGAGAGACGCTCTTTCCCCCGCTGGGGCTAAAGCTGGGGTTGGGGCTGGGGCTGAGGCCGGCCTGGGCGCCCTACTTATCTGACCAGCAACCCAGCACACAGCTGGGGCCGCCACTTAAAACCATGGCAAAGAAAAGAAATCAGGGCTTTTCATCTACAGAGTGCTCTTTCATTCTCTCCCCCCCTCTCTCTCGCTCTCTCTTTCTCTTTCTATATCTTCTTTCCCTCTCTTTCCCTATATCACATCACAGGGCCATAATCCAGATTTAACATTTAATCCTGTGTATACTGACACATAATGCCTATTAAGCTGACTAATTCCACGCAGGCCTTCCTCTCTCTGTGTCTCTCTCTAGTTTTATCTTTTCTCTAAAATCTTTTACCCCCTTTCACACACATACTCTCCCATAGTGCCTTCTTCATGCAAAACAATAACAACAACAGCGATGGTGGGTCCATTAGCCTAGGTTGCTAGGTAACCCTCGGCCTGCCGTGATTGGTTTTCATTAAGGATAGTGTGGGTGGTTCATCTACAAAATGCCTTTGGCCCTGATGCTCCAAGTGCTCCGATGTAAATACTTTTATTCTCCATGAAAATGGGATTTATTAGGATATACATAATGGCTAAAAGCTGGCCTCTGCAATTGTGGCTAATTGAAAATGTACATTCGGCCTTTGCTCATCTCATTAAGTGCTCCTGAAAACATTGCCTGGTCAAAACAGCTATAAAACACCACATGTTTGCACAGCACCAATGGCAGAACTAACATTACATAGTATATAAAAGGAGAAGATAGAGAAAAATTAATTGATTTACAGTATGTTTAGGCAGTGCGTTTGTTTACCTGTCTCAACACTTCACTTGTTTGCTTGTTTGTTCAATGAGGCTTGTATGGAATATCGGCATGTTTATTTCTGATACATTTGTATGATAGTGAAAATAAAACATTTGTGTATTTATGCCCAGTAGCATATTTGTGTGTGTGTGTGTGTGTGT
>JAGFZM010000427.1:169-22024 GCA_017657215.1 Limnothrissa miodon | reverse complement strand
AGAGGAGCGTAGCATCCCAGTCTGTGAGAGGACAGATGACACACACATATGTGCTGGCTTCTGCACGACTCCCACACTGGTGTAGGAGCGCGCCTCTGATGTCAGTGCTACTTTCACCATGGTGCTCTATTATTTTCTCTCTCTATCTCTCCTTCTCTCTCTCCCTCTCTCTTTTTGTTATTCTCTCTCTTTAGCTATCTTTCTCTCTCTCCCTCTCTTTGGCTGTCTCTCATTCTATGACACATGCACACAAGCCCTCCATCTCTCTCTTTCTCTCTCTGTCACTCTCTCTCTCTCTCCAACATGTACACACTCACACATCCATATGCACTGACACATGCATGTGTGTACGACTATGCACAAATGGAGTGACCGCTGCCAACTAAACATGCCTATTCATGCTGTTTTGAGCTCAGAAAAGACATCACGCACACACACACACAGTACACACACACACACACATACACACTGAGTGGCTCACAGGGAGGGCAGGGCGTGTTAAGCTGGAACAGACGCTGTAAGCCGTGGTTTTGGAGCATGTTTCGCATGTAGGGTGTTGTGGGGGTCACTGAAGGTCACTGAGTCACAAACAGCCCCGTGTCAGACTGGACAGAGGGGGAGCTGGGTGGGCATGACTACTACACACGTGCTTGGCACACATCCCGTCGCTGTGTGTGTGTGAGAGAGAGAGTGTGTGTGTGTGTGTGTAATTACTGGAGCTTTTTGTCATCAGGAGAAAAAAAAATGTAATAATTTCTGTGTATGCTTACATAGTGTGAGGACACACACACACAAACTCACACACACTGTTCAACTTCAAATGGATTATAATAACAGTCTATTCTGAAAGTACAAAGTCATCATGACCTTAAAATCCAACTGGAAAATAAAGAACAGGAAAAAGTGTGCTCTACAGACACTCTTCTAACTCCTCAGGTGGGTACGCTACCCAGAAGCCTTTGCGAAAGCGTAACTGGCCATGTGGGTGTTATCACATTAGCCTCCTCCCTATATGCCCCCTGATGTGGTTCCTACACCCTCTGGAGGGGGCCGTAAATGGATATAGAACCGGCCACTTTCAAAGAACCCCCCCCCCCCCCCCCCCTTCCACACACACACACACACACACACACACACACAATGATCCATAGCCTCAACTGAAAGGACAAGATTGACAGATGTCCACTGTCATCAAACTAAGCCATCTGACCAAAGTCTAGCATCTAGACACACACACACACACACACACACGTCAGTGAGTTTGTTGCCTGTGATGGGGAGATACAGTAACAGTGTGTTCAGTGGACACATACTGTTTGCAAGCACGTCAGTGAGTTTGTTGCCTGTGATGGGAATGTGTCTGGGCTGCTGAATAGGCAGTGAATCTCTGGGACCACAGGTATTAATTCACCAGTGGGCCATTTCTTCCCCTCTCTCTCTCTCTCTGTGAGTAATACCATTTAGTGTGCTGGCTTGGGCCTCACAGGCTGTGCCATTGATTTCCCCAGCTGTGTGTGTCTGCAGAGAGTGTGTTTTTTCCCTCTAAGGCCACTAGTTGCATTCAGGGTTCCTTATTTTTTAAAAGAAGGTTTATATTAATTTATATTCATTTCCATGCCCACCCCCAATGCTATGCCTTCTGTGGAGGCAGAGAGTAGTGGTCATTTTTTATTCCTTTGGGAAAATGCCCCTAGTTTCCAAGCTGGAGGAAAGGGATATTGATTCTGTCATTGTCTTATTTTCCACACCAAGTCATGCCTGTCAGACGACCTCAGGTCCTCTACGTCTGGGATTCAGCGAGTAAAGATGCAACTTTAATCGCTAAGCAACCTGCAAACACACACGCATGCCTCGCACCATTGTGTCTCTGATGCACATGAGGACAGCTGGTACATCAACACCACAGAGGGTATAAACTATGCATGTGGGTTTCTTGGATACACAAGAGCCTTGAGCTATTGAGCAACCCCTAGTGAGGTTCTGACTCACGGTTCTATCACAGGAGGCTATAGTGGCACATGGGACTGCTGCTCTAACAGCTGCGGCAGGAGTGGGCCACCTCTTGTTTCTGGAAAAAAACATTTAGTCGTCAGTTGTTGATTCATCAATCAGATCATTGAGATCTATTTAAATACACAGGCATTTTAGCGTCATTGCTGCACACCTCACACATTGGCGTCATCAAGCTATGATGACAATATGGCAGGTGTTCTCTTTTAGACTACAGCATAATGGGACTCTGGTCTGGTTATCTTTAGCACACAGCGACAACCCCCCTATGTACCAGTGTATGTATCTAGCCTCCAATTCATATGAGGATTAGAATTGTATGTCCCCCCCACGTAATATCAGTTCTATCTGAAAGACACGTCAGGCAAGATTTAGTTTAGAGCACTTAATGTATGATTCAGGAGAATAAATTTACATGACACAGGATGACATGGTCTCGTAATATGTCATGTTACCGAAAACAGAATAATATTAGAAAAGAAGGGGGAAAGAGTCTCTTTGGCACAGGACCCATCTTCATTGGATAAGGCAGAGCAGACGGATCATATCCTGCCGTCAGAGATGGCAGGGGAAAGAGCCTGTCCCTTTTTTACTAGAAGGGGACCGACTGATGACGGTGGCTGGAGGGGTTGGGGAGAAGACGTTGTAGTCGGTGTACTCTAGGTAGCAGAGAGCAGAGTTAAGCAGGGCAGTTTTAAAGAAGCGCGTAGACATTCCATTGGCGCGAAAATGTAATAAATGACGTAAAAAGGACCTTGGGTAAAGCACCAAAAGCCGTGATTGGTTAAGCGTAGTCCTGGACTGACGTAATATGGGAAATCCCATGATAGACTACTATGGGCATAAGTGATTGGTTGAGATTTATGAATGGGCAAAGTGTTTATGGGACAAAATCGTATCTTCCAGACATAACTTTCGCCTAAGCTTACTAGCCTTTAATATTTTAACACCTCAAGCAAATGTCCCCCTGTATCCATCATCAGATAAATAATGTGATGCTTCTGCTGAAAGGTGTGCATGCTAATATGACATCAGCTTCAAGCCATTTTTGATCTGATTTGTATTCATAACCATCGTTCATGAAATCAATCAATAGATATTCATCTTAATTTGTTGTCCACAAAAGTGGCCAAGTCTCTTTTGTCAAATGATCTCTTCCAAAATAATGGCACGGATTGAGTGTTGTGGCAATGTAATGTATTAGTAAATATTGGTTTCAGAGTAACTGATCTAAAATGGCGTCTCAGTACTATTGCTCACAGTGCAACGGCTGTCTCAAGTGTTCTATGTGGTTGTGGGAACCGTGCCGAAAAGAGAAGCAAACAGACCCCAAAATATCAGCCGTTTATAGGCATTGTGGAGATTATTATGTCCACAATCTGGAGAGGCATGCCTAAGTCTCTGTCCACACCTAGGACAATAAGCAGTGTTGGGGATAACGCCTTACAAAGGAACGCGTTACTGTAATTTGTTACATTTTTCAGGAACGAAATAACGTAACCAATTACATTTTAAAATATCAGTACTTCGTTACAGTTACTATCTATAGTAACAGACTTCTTCTGCGTTACTAATGTTTTGTTCAGTAAAACTAGTTATGACCTGTTAGCCTAATTAACTGATCTGTATGCGTCTAGCTGAGGAGAGAGAATACACTGGCAAAAGCACAAGCATAGAGAACGCGACAAAACCACTGAAATGCAAGATGTATCCAATGTCGTTTTGTGTGCAGATTCAGTTAGCCCATTCGGATAAAGTTGGTTATGCCTATGGTAAAGTCAGACACTTGCAAATAATTTCGATAGGCTATATTTAGTTTGTAGCCTGATGTTATTCTCCTGAACACATCCTGTAAAGCTACTAGTAGGCTATGACTCACGTCATGTTTATAGCGATTCATTCAGTCTATTTTGCGCACTGAGTAGCTTACTAGGCTAGCGATGTCAGTCATTATGATAATAACAGGTGTAGATTATTGGCTAATCGGAAGCTAGGTAGATAACGTGCAACTCTGAGGCTATGCGTTTACACATACCTGGGTATTTTGATAAACAAATATTTTCTTTCCTCCATTTTCCAAAATAATTCCGTGCATACACCATCGCTTTCAAAAAAGTTTCCGTTTACATTTAGCTGCATAAATATGCTGTCGAGAGCCGTCATACCTACGCTAAGCCTATGGGCCGAAGTGTAGGAAGAAGTAAAGCCATGCATACAAACCAACCAAAAGCCTCACGCCATTCCTCCGGGACAACTACCACCTCATTTTCAAAGTTCTCCCACCAGACAGCAGTCCGCCCAGGTCGGACCGAAAAACTACGTTTTAACTGTTTTTCGCAGTTTACACGCAAACGTGAATATAGAGTTTTCCAAAAATCTCCACAAGTTACTTTTTTGAGTAACTTCCCCAACACTGACAATAAGAAGGGTGGGCAGAAAAAAAAACTTTGAACCAAGTGGATTTACTTACTGTTCTAATTAAGAAATGTGTTTTTAAACTCCATGAACAGACTTTGCAAGAGAATTCTGCATTCGCCAACGTTTTCTTGTCTGCTGTGTGTTCATCTCTAAAAACAACATCTACACACACTCAAGAAACTCAAGAAAACCTGTTAGAGCAAAGCACTTTATTCCTGCATTTTTTTTTTTATTTCTGCAGCTACATGCCATTATTAAATGCTCTAGATAAATACACCGATTTAAGTGAATTATCTATAAGATTAACACATGGGTAAGAGCTATACTTGGGAATGTATGGAAATGAAATCTGTTCCTCAATCAATAGGTAATGTTTAGTAAATTGAGGTTAATATACAAGCGAGTTAAGGTTAATGCATATGTTTTTGTTAGTTTTTTTTTTTTGCATAAAATGTCAACATTTGAGCAAGCATAAACCATTAAGATGAGGTTTATACTGTACATTGTGCAACAATATTACAAGATTAACAGAATTTAAATGGGATTGTGCAAAATTTTGACTGAGGATCATGACTTGTTGTTTGTCATTCACCCTCTGTTACCTCACAGGCCATGAAATATAATAAACCCAATCTAAACCAACCACCTGAGGCAAAAGGGTTTAACCAAACAGATGTGATCGAAACATTTGGATGGAAATGGGAGCAACCGTTTTCCATACAAAACTTAACAAAATTATGATTATGTGGATTATGATTAATTTAAAAGTTGTCAAATTTCAAGGTAAGAGTAAATTACAAAGACCTTTTCAGGAATCTCACAAATATATCTGCAAATAACACCCTTAATTAAAATGTATTGCCTAATTCTGTTTAGATATATAAGTTTAGATATAATCCTAAAAAGATTTTCCATGAAAAATATGGACAACTATTTCTACTATCCATCTGGTAGTGAATGGAGTCCGTATTAATTCTGAAACATCACTGTTGACCAGTTATTGTCTGAGGATCAGGCCGACAAAAAGCCTTGTGAACAAATGATGACAGATCTGCTTTAAATCCCCATTACAGCTTTTGACGCTGCTGTGTAATTGGTCACTTCTATTTGTCTGCAGCGGCGTTGGCAACTGAGCCATTGAATTTCATTTGACCCTCGAGGAAAAGGGAAATTATTCGTGGTCGGGGGTTGCCTGAGAGAGAAGTCGAACGTCGAGATCTAATGCTTCCTGCTTGACTAATCGCTCTGGAACATGATTGATGAGCCAGGATGTGCAGCAAGGATATGGAGATGACGCTTTGGCCTCACAGGAGAGCCTCACACTATAGCGCCAATGCAGAGACATAATTAATCGAATCAAGCTACCCACAGCCCTGGCACCTGTGTGCCTTGCACTGCTCAGAAATAGCACGCCTTTTGGGGATCGGCAGCCGCACACCACCTACTCCTCGCATGTGCAATTAATACTCTTAACAGCAACTCTGTTGGCAAGAAAGTGTAGTGGGTGTTCGAGTGGAGTCCCCCAACTTCTTAGAACAGATCATTAACATTTCTTTGTCAGATTTTAATAATAAGGCATTGATTTCTAACATATTAATGAGGCATTGTTACTAGTATGAAGTTTCTCGTATTTCTCAGTTTTTAAAAATGAGGCATTCACTTCTATAAGGCATGGCGTAAGTCAGTGACTACTGAATATTTGTGGTGGCAACAAGGCCCTGACATGAATATGGGGAGGCCTTTACACCTTGATAAACCACCCCAAACCCAATTATTTGACTGTTGCCACATCTGCACTATGTAGCTTTCCTAACAATTTCCACGTTTGGATAGCTAACAGTCTCGTTTGCAGAACAACCTAAGTGCCACACATTGACTCATTCAGAACTTGCTGACATGAATTGTTCTAAATAGATGGTTGCATGATCAAATGTGGGTCATTAGTACTATCTGTTGTTGTCAATCATCTTGCACGTCTTTTTTCAAATTACAGGCGTAGTGTGAGAATAACACAGCTCATGAGGGTTTGACAACACCCCTCAGCTCACGATATAGAACAGCATTTCAGGGCTTTATTGTTTACATATTTAGAAGGCATTGTTACCATTACAGACTTAACGTCATTTCTATAATCTATTTCTCACTTTTCCTTGGAAAATGAAGCAGGCTTGTCATTTATATTACCTTATGTTTATTACCTTATGAACCAAATAAATGTAGGCCTATAGGGAAGCAAACCTCTTCAATAAGGCCTCTATTGTCATGAACAAATGCAAATTAACATTATAAAATGACCATATTCATGCTAACCAAAGGGATACTCTGCCATTCATTTCATAACATGCTTATTAGGCTTTTAGAAAATATATAGTGTTTTTCTGTTTTAAGTCATTTCTCTTAAAGACATACAGTATGGCAAAAATGTATCACCTACTGTACAATTAGCCTATGATCATTGAGCACTGAGATGTGTCCCTGCATGTCCCTCAACTTCCTCCATCCCATACATCATTTAACGTATTTCAGAGGAGTGAAAAGCCATTAAAACTCTAAATTTCAAAGGACAGAAATTTATGGCGGTAAAACAGGTAGTGTGCCCCACTGCTAACATTCAAATTCACATCCAGTGTACGGTGGCCGTGATTATGGCCTGAGCTTTCAAAGAAAGTTTTGTTGAGAGGTGGGTGAACTCTGACTCTATAGTACTCTACCAATGAGTATGATTCATTAATGAAGGCAAACCCATGAGAAAGAGACAGTCATCTCAACCTGATAGGTGACTACTCACCTTTGCCTTTCAGGAAGGCCTAGGCTACAATATTAGGCAGAAAAAAAAATGGGCTCTGCATCTCTCTCTATTTCAAGCTCTTTCTTTCTCTTGTCTCTTCTAAAAGGATTTAGTTAAGATAGCAAAATCTGGTTTGTAAGGGGGTGGATAAGTAGCATCACTATTCGTGATGACTTGTCTATGACTATGAATTGCTGTCTGTACTTAATTGTGATTTTTGGCAAAAGCATATGCAAAGGAAACATTTTCATAACATGAAAACATAAACACTCCAATTACCTGGATAGCACGTGGCAGAGAAGCCTAACCCTAAAATGTACAATCCCTGATTTCGCCCGGGAACACCAATATTTAGAAGCGGACGAGAGAGGGCGCTCTGGAGCAACGTTTGGGGTATCGCTTGAGTTGAATAATCAGCAGTATAGGGAAAGTGCCGCAGCCAAAGGAGCTTTCCAAACCCCGGTACTGTATCAGCAGCGGTGATGGTCCGGAGCTTTTTCACAGTCATATGAACTCGCTCGTAGCCCACTCGCAAGAGAATACCTAGGATACAGCCGTCCAATATTAATCGAAATACTGCCTTAATACTGCCTGAGCTTATAGTTTATACTTATGAATTGGTCAGAGTGTAAATTGCTTTGCCAGAAGTGTATTTTAGTGAGACTTAATATAAGAACGACTGGAGTAGCCGTATCAAGGTTTTAGCACACGGATTATAAATAGTTGCACGGTCGGTCTGTATTTTGAATGCCGTTATGGGCGTAACAAGGATCGGACATAAGGGTCAGAATCTTTTGAAACAAACACTTTGATTAGGAGAATTTGTCTGCCGGTCACGCAGAGACACACGCCGGTGGAAAGAAGGGGGAGAGGGCTGCGTATTTAAGTGTGCACGCGCGCACACAGTCTTTCCCTCTATCCTCCTCTTTTCAGCGATTTCGCACACTGGACAGCCTGTCCATGACGCTGTCCGTGGTCCCCGAACATTGCATCGCTGTTTTCAAATATGCGCAGTTGCAAGGAATCTATAAAATGTGTAGATGATGTCCTTTATGCAGAAAACAAAATACATAACAAAAAATAAAGGTATGGATGATCTGAGATAATGTATAGACCACACGCATTCATTCCACACTGCTGAAAAAAGGCTGCATTCTCATCTGAACGTCATGATGGTTGAAATAGCAAGAAAATGAAATCTCCTTTTATGCGGACGAAAGATATGATAATTTTATAGACTGTAAACCTCCGGAAAGGGCAATTCACACTGTTTTATAAACGGACTAAATGGACGGTTTCACATGTTCAAATAGCTCAAATATCTTTCACATTTTAATAGCTAGGCATATGAGTATTACAAGTTTTACTATCATGAGAGCGTCCGATATCGTGAATTGCATGGCAAGACAGTTTTAAGCGCTAAATGCAGTTGCTGGGGTTGTGTCCACACTATAAAATACCCAGACACTGATGTTTATAATTCTACAATAGGTGGCAATCTATTTAAGCGTTATTCACACGTTACTTGATTTTATTAATGGAGGAAAAGAAATTATGTCCGACCCATGTCTCTTTTCCTTTGACTGCATCGCCAATCTTCCGTTTAGAAAGGAGAAGACTTGTGGAATTGCTTTAGTTTGTGAAGATGGTAATACGAGGACCACAGGTGAAATGCCACGAAGCGACGAAGCACTCTGCGTTTGTTAGAATGTATCCGTGTATGTCTTTTTCGTGCTCCTGACAAATACTTCCCTGACTACCCTTTAAACTGAGCGATCAAGTTCAGCCCTCGCACCACGCACCGAGATAGGGGAGCGAGCCGAAGGGGTGGAGAGAGAGGGAGGGAGAGAGAGGAAGGGAGAGAGAGAGAGGGAGAGAGAGACTGCAATATCATTTGTGAATTGCTCGCACAGTGGCGCAGATAGGGGTTGCGAACAGACGCGCTGCTGTAGCGAGTGAGGCGCGGATCGGAGCGGCCGTGAGAATCATAGGGCCGAGAGAATGCGGGACAGAGGAACTAATCTTCTCTCGCTGGATTTTTACGAACGTTTCCAAGACGTCATCTAACTGGATTACTGTGCTTTCAGAATATATGCTTATTACTCACCACTCATCGATCCCGCATCACTGAACCGAGCGGGGCTGCCGACTTTCCTTTGCTCGCCAACTGAGAGCTCTCCGAGGCACAAAGTGTACGTGTGCATGTGTTAAGTCGTCGGTGGAAGAAAATCTGAGCGCGAGTAAGCGTTTGTACAGGGCACTGAATAGGGTTTCTGCGTTTAACCTGACAGCGCACGGTGCAACAACAGAGGGACAGCCACAAAAACTTATCTGCGTTTGCGCCAGTTTGATGCGTTTTAACATGCTATTTCATTCGTTTTAAAATCAATTCTGGAAATATTTTTTCGCATGGAAAACGATCACATTGTTTATTTTAAATGTTTGTGAAGCCATCTATGCTGCATACATCCTTCAGTGACAGGCTGAATATAACTTGATCCATTGTTGGAGAAAAAAACGAACTCGGACTGATAACTGTATTATTTGTGAAAACGTGGAAACCATGGATGAGTCGCAATAATTTCATAATTTTCCATTTGGCTCATAAACCATCTTAAAATTGTAACATATGGCTGTAGAAAACGGACAGTTCTCGCCCTGTTAGCGGGAGAGGTTGATTCGAAGAGAGCGACAGAGGAATCTGTCGTTGCGGGGAGGGAGGTGCAAATCTGGACAGTGGCAGCGATCTATTGCAGGCGAAGCAGTTTATGCATCATCAAGCCAAACGCATCCTGAGCTGCAAGAGTACGCTTCACAAAATCTACTACTTCTTCCAAATATCTGCACATTTTGCTGTTTTTCGATATAGATTTGGGGTTAACCACCACCACCGAGAACCATGAGGACTGCTGGTGCAGTAGACTATTTGTGCTACTCGATGCTCATCCTTCAGCTGCTGACTCAGCCTGCCGCCAAGAAAGTGCTCCGCTACCGCCTGGCAGAGGAGGGTCCCGCCGACATCCGAATAGGAAATGTAGCCGCTGACCTTGGCATTGTAGCTGGCTCTGGCGAGGTAACGTTTACCTTGGAATCAGGGTCAGAATACTTCAAAATCGACAACATTACTGGAGAGCTCAGTACAAACGAAAGGCGGATAGACCGAGAGAAATTACAGCAATGCCAGATGATTTTTGATGAGAATGAATGTTTCATAGATTTCGAAGTGTCAGTTATTGGCCCAGCACAAAGCTGGCTAGATTTGTTTGAAGGGAAAGTTATTATTCTGGACATAAACGATAATACGCCTTCTTTTCCATCTCCCGTTATGACTCTATCCGTGGAAGAGAACAGACCGATTGGCACGCTATTTCTCTTGCCCACGGCAACAGACCGCGATTTCGGCAGGAATGGAATAGAGAGATATGAACTCATTCAGGACAGCAGCGACTCGGTGAGACGGATGGGCTCCAGTTCAGGGAGCAACGGGGACTCTCACTCTGGCAAGAGGCGTTTCGATGACAGCTCCCGGAACAGCTTTTTTGAATTGCAAGTGGCCGACACGACTGACGGTGAGAAACAGCCGCAGTTGATCATAAAAGGTGCTCTGGACAGAGAGCAGCGGGACTCCTACGAACTGACGCTGCGCGTGAGAGATGGGGGCGACCCGCCACGCTCCTCGCAGGCTATCCTCAGAGTGATGATTACAGACGTGAATGACAACAGCCCGCGCTTTGAAAAGAGCGTGTATGAGGCTGACCTGCCGGAAAACAGCTCCCCTGGTGCCCCGATCCTCCAGTTAAAAGCTATGGATGCTGATGTCGGCGTGAACGGCCAAATCGAGTATGTTTTTGGCGCCGCCACAGAGTCCGTGAGAAGGCTCCTCAGGCTGGACGAGAGCACAGGATGGCTGAGCGTGCTCCACAGGATTGACCGCGAGGAGGTGAGCCAGCTGCGTTTCACTGTGATGGCACGCGACCGGGGCCAGCCTCCCAAGACAGACAAAGCAACTGTGGTTCTGAACATTAAAGATGAGAATGATAACGTGCCCAATATTGACATTCGGAAGATTGGACGCATCTTTCTGCGTGATGGAGTGGCCAATGTGGCAGAGGATGTGGTGGTAGACACACCCATTGCACTGGTCCAGGTGTCAGACCGAGACCAGGATCAGAATGGCTTTGTGACATGCACAGTGGTGGGGGATGTACCCTTCCAGCTGAAGCTAACAAGCGAGAACGATGGGGAGATGAACAAGAAGAAGTATTTCCTGCATACGTCAGCACCACTGGACTATGAAGCTGTTCAGGAGTACACTGTGGTCATTG
This sequence comes from Limnothrissa miodon, assembly GCA_017657215.1. Lineage (NCBI taxonomy): Eukaryota > Metazoa > Chordata > Actinopteri > Clupeiformes > Clupeidae > Limnothrissa > Limnothrissa miodon. Next base: position 10,483 of record JAGFZM010000427.1, on the reverse strand, counting down.
TGGCAGTGGACTCAGGAAGCCCCAGCCTGTCCAGCAACAACTCGCTGATCGTCAAAGTCGGTGACACCAATGACAACCCACCCATCTTTGGCAAGAGCACAGTGGAAGTGTCATTCCCGGAGAACAACGCCCCCGGTGAGCGAGTGGCAACTGTGCGGGCTACGGACGCCGACAGTGGCAAGAACGCTGAGATCTTGTACTCACTCGACTCGTCCGTCAATGGCATCTTCTCCATCAACGCCGACACCGGAGACATCCAGGTAAACACCATCCTGGACCGGGAGCAGACGGAGCGCTACGAGTTCAAGGTTGTGGCCAAGGACAAGGGAATGCCTATTCTCCAGGGCTCAGCCACAGTGGTCGTGCTGGTGGCTGACAAGAATGACAACGAGCCCAAGTTCATGCAGGACGTGTTCACCTTCTATGTGAAGGAGAACCTGCAGCCCAACAGCCCTGTTGGCATGGTGACGGTGATGGACGCTGACAAGGGCCCCAACGCCCAAATGAGCCTCTACATCGAGGAAGAGGAAGAAATATTTTCCATTGAGAACGACACGGGCACCATCTTCTCCACCATGTCCTTTGACCGTGAGCAGAAGACGCAGTACTCCTTCCGGGTCAAAGCGGTGGACGGTGGCGACCCCCCTCGCTCCGCAACGGCTACAGTCTCGCTTTTCGTGATGGATGAGAACGACAACCCTCCGACCGTCATGTTCCCCCTCAACAACACCTACACGTTGCTGCCCCCGGCAAGCACCATTCAAACGGTGGTCCGCACTGTTGTGGCCACCGACACGGACACAGGCTCCAACGCTGACCTGAACTTCAGCATCATCGGCGGTAACCCATACAAGCTCTTCGAGATGGACCGGGCCACAGGGGTGATCTCGCTGGTGGGCAAGCTGGAGCAGAAGCACTACGGCCTCCACCGGCTGGTGGTGCTGGTCAATGACAGCGGGCAGCCGTCTCAGAGCACCACCACACTGGTCCACGTATTCGTCAATGAGAGCGTGGCCAACTCCTCGGTGGTGGAGGCCCTGGTGGCCAGGAGCCTGGGGACGCCGCTCAACGCAGACATCGCTGGCGACCCCAACTATGACCTGAGCAAGCAGCGTCTGAGCATCGTCATTGGCGTGGTGTCAGGCATCATGACGGTGGTCCTTATCATCCTTGTGGTGGTGATGGCTCGCTACTGCCGCCCCAAGAACAAGAACGGCTATGAAGCCGGCAAGAAGGACCACGAGGACTTCTTCACGCCGCAGCCGCACGACAAGGGTAAGAAGCAGTCCAAGAAGGACAAGAACAAGAAGAAGTCCAAGCAGCCGCTCTACAGCAGCATTGTCACCGTGGAGGCTTCCAAGCCCAACGGCCAGCGCTATGACGGCGTCAACGAGAAGCTCTCGGACAGCCCCGGCATGGGACGCTACCGCTCCGTCAACGGGGGTCCCGGAAGCCCCGACCTGGCCCGCCACTACAAGTCCAGCTCCCCCCTGCCCACCGTGCAGCTGCACCCACAGTCGCCCACAGCTGGGAAAAAGCACCAAGCCGTGCAGGATCTGCCTCCCGCCAACACCTTTGTGGGCACCGGAGATAACATTTCCCTAGGATCAGACCACTGCTCCGAATACAGCACTCAGACCATCAACAAATACAACAAACAAGTAAGAAAGAAAAAAATCATTTAAATCTGTCCTCTGTTTTTTCCCTTCTTTCGCCTCTCTGTGTCTTCTTTTTTCATTTTTCTCTATCATGATCTCCATTTCTTCCTTTCTGTCGCTTTGAGTTGAAGTGGTAACAGGGTCACTGATGCTGTGAGCTTGAGAGCCCTTTTGCTTTGTTGTTGGACGTTTTAGCGCCAACCGTCACCGTCTGGGACGCATTGATCTGTTTGGCCTTGCAGTGCTGTTGACATGTCATATTGCAAAAGACACCGGGGATGCAGTTATGACAGGAGTATCAGATTTTGTCCGGGCCGCAAGCTCGCTGGTGCTCAGTCAAGGAGCCGCATGCGCATGCTATGTGACACTGAAAAGGCTGTCAGCATATGTGACCTGTTTGAGTTCATGCCTCTGTGTGTGTGTGTGAGTGTGTGTGCTGCATGATCACACACACACACACACATGCACAAACACACACACACACACACGGCTCTCATTTGCAGTTATTGTATCACAGTAGCAGACCTCAAACAGATGCCTTGACCCCTGTTCTTGGGCCAGCATACTTCACAGCCCTGTCTTTGTAAGAAAGGCCACCCCGTGCTCCTGTGGGAGAGAGAGAGAGGAGGGGGAGAGAGAAAAGGCAGGAAGGAAGGAAGGAAGAGAGAGAGAGAGTAAAGGAATAGGAGAGTGGGAGAGAGAGAGAGGGTCACCCCATGCCCCTGTGGTATGAAGTGAAGGAGGAGAGGTGAGGTAGAAAAAGAAGTAAGGACGGAAGAGAGAGAGGAACAGAGAGAGGGAGAGAGAGATAGAGAGAGAGAGGGTGAGGTGTCCTGTGGGAATGAAGTGCAGGATTGGTCTTTTGAAAGCCGGGAGTGTTGTGTTTTGAGAGAGCTTGCTGAGTCTTACTGGGAACATCTGGTCTGGAGGTCACAGGCGGCTTTCCTCCGCATGCCTGCATCTGCATCCCCTCACAGACTGAGCTCTGAAATCCCTCGCTCTCTCGCTCTCCTCCTCCTCCTCTTCCTCATCCTCCCTGCTTATTTCAGACCGGGCCATCTCTGGCATTTATTAATTTCATCCCCATTCCCTTGCCATGTCCATTTGTCTTCCCTCTCTCCTTCCTCTCTCCATATCTCTTTCCCTCTCTCTCTCTCAGATATTCACGCCATCGTTTGTAATATAAAAATGCTCTTGTTGCCGCAATACTGACAGAACATTCATATTGTGCGAGAGCGTGTGCGAATTAATCAATTCACAGTTATTGTTCTCTCTCTCTCTCTCTCTCTCTCTCTCTCTCATTTCTTCTTCTTTCTGTTTGGAGTTGTGCACGGAGTGTGAAAGGCAGCGGGGTTAATACGTTATGAAGTCACTGCTTTTATTTTACATTGGCTAGGAGAAGAACACTTAGCCTGTTGTTTCAAGTGTTTGCAACGATGCTTTAATGCATTATTGATCACCTTAACATGGTGTAAGCAGTCACCCTCCCTCCCCTCTTCCCTCCTTCAAATCCAGAGTGCTATTTCTCTCTCTCTCTCTCTCACACACACACACACATAGAGCACAGTCCCTGATTTTTCATCTCTCTTCCTTCCCCACTCTATTTTTTTGTCTTCTTTCTACCCCTCTCTCTCTCTTTCTCTCTCTCTCTCTCTCTCTCTCTCACACACACACACACACACACAGACACACACACATAGAACACATAGAGTCCCTGATTTTCATCTCTCTTGCTCTCCCACTCTATTTTTCTGTCTTACCTCCTTTCATCTTTCTCAGGCTCTTATCTACACTTAGAGCCTCACGTCTTAGGTTCTCCATTTTCTCCGGCATCTTCCGTATAACAATTTCTCCCCTGTCCTCCCTATCTACATCTGCATCTAGCCATTTCAGACTCCTACCTCCCTCCATGCTCTTTCTCTTTCTCTCCCTCTATTCTTTCTTTTCCTCCCTCTTTCCAATATACTTTCTTACTGGGATCTATCCCATTTCTCTTGCCTAGCCTGTCGTGTTGCATGATGCAGTGTGGTGATATTCTGGCACACTCCCTTGGATCAATTTCTCTTTTCTGGAGCCTCTCTCTCTCCCTCCCTCCCTCTCTCTCTCTCTCTCTCTCTCTCTCTCTCTCTCTTCTAACTTGTCCCTTCCACTGCCCTCCTCTACTGCATTCTCTCCCTCTCCCACACTCACACACACATACACGCACGCACGCACACATCATCCACCTCTCTTTAAGACATACATACAAACACACACACACACACACATACACACACAAACACACACACACACACCAACACTTCATCTCCCTCTATCGCATACAAATGCACACACACACACACACACACACACACACACACACACACTCCCCTCACCTCTCCCTCTTTTCCCCTCTGCTTCTCCTCTTTACCTCCACCTTCTCTCTTCTTTCTCTCTCTCTCTCTCCCTCTCTCTCACTTGCTCCCTCCATCTCTCTAACAGCCTTTAATGTGCTTTACTGGAGGAGGCTAAAACAGTGAGTGTGAGGATTGCTGTTGCGCCTGTTCCTTTCCGAGTCTCCATGCATAATTTAAAGCCGTCACTGTGCAGGGAGACACAGACTATGAATTGTACGCCGATGCGCTTTTTGTTCCTGCAGCAAATTATCGTTTGCTTTCTCTTCTTTCTCTTTTTGTGCTGTTTTAGTCCAACTATCTTAATTTGTATTTCACATTTTATTGGGTTAAGTCAGCAGCTGCTTTAAGTTTGCGTAGGCATTTGTTGGGAACCCATCTGTGGTTAAAAGTGAAGGCAGTCAAAAAATCTGAAACATATAGGTGTGAGTCTCTCATCCGGAAGTGAGATCAAATCCATGTCACTTTTGTGCGCGACTTCTCTCGCGCTGACAAATTTAAGAGCCGTCTTTGATGATTTATTAAAGACCATCACAGGGAGCTACCGCACGCCTAAGGAAAGAAAAAGGGAAAAGGAAACACACACACACACACACACACACGCACACTCCACTTCTGCAAGAGTTATAGTCAATATCTAATGCATTGTCTGAAAAGTCATTAGTATTTAATTTGGACGGCTCACCGCTGGGAGGTTGTAAGGAGAAAGGCTTTTGTCAGGGAAAATTGCACTGCTCTCTGTTGACATTTTAGCAGATGTTAAAAGGGAACTGTTTCTGCCCCCCTCCCGCTAGCCTCCCTAACCCCACCTCCCAGCCCTTCAGCCCCCCTCCCCCACCCAACCCCCACGCCGTACGGGCGAGATGGATTATCGACGGTGGACAGGATCATATTTGTCCTGGCCAATTATAACATTAAAGAACTCTTATCTCCTTATTGGATCAAAGGCTTAATCACCCCTGGTGCATTCCCTGCCCGGCTCAGCATGCCTACAAGGGCCTCGTCTTTGACGCAAGGAGCACGTCTATTCTTTGCCTCCTAACTACCGGCCTCAGGGCTGTTATTTCCATAAAGGAAATGTGTGTCCTCTGGCGTTCATTTGATACTCTAAAGGTGGTGTTGTTGTTGTTGTTGGTCTGATGGGAGTGACTCATATTAGATCAGGCACCCTAGACGGCGGTGATGTTTTGTGCTGAGAACTTTGAGCTAACCAGAATCATATGTGCGAACTACACAAGCTAGAGACGGGGGATTAAATATAGCTATTCACAATTAGTCATTGTGTTGGTGATTTGTAAGGGCTAGGAGTTCATAGACACACACACACACACAAACACACACACACAGACAAATCATATTGGTATTTTATTGCATGCAGAAGGTGGGTTGATTGTAACATCTATTTGTTGCAGTCCTCCATTTCTCTCTGCTAGGGCATTGATCCCTTGAATCCTTTGAATTCCTCTTGAATTGCTTTGCTTTTTCATCCTTCCTTTTTCACTTCATCCATCCGTCCTTCTCTGAGACTTCTTCTTACCTACTCAGGTATCCTCCCTTCCATCTACTTCTCTCCCCGCCTCTAACTCTCCCCCATTCTATCCCTTCTCCCTCTCACACGCTCCATCTCTCCCTTCATGTCTATCTCTTGTTCCCTCCCTCCTGTGTCCCAGTCTGGTGAAGGATAGAAAGAGAACAAGAGTGGTAGAAGAAAAGGAGCCCTGTTAGGATGGCAGAGAAAGGTTTCTACTGTTCCACAGGGACAGAGAACGTGTGTGTGTGTGTGTGTGTGTGAGAGAGAGAGAGAGAGAGAGAGAGAGAGAGAGAGAGAGACAGAGAGACAGAGATCTGGTTGGTGTCTCGGGTTACCTTAGCGAGGCCTCACCCACCTAATTCTCCCCAAAACCCACTCCGGCCTCTTTCCTCTCTCAGGCAGGTAACTAGGCAACTGAGTGAGTTTAGTGCGCACCATCTTTACAACAACACACTCAAGCGCCCATTAATCTAACCCAAATGCAGGAGAATGGAGAGATGAAAGCGGGAGAGAGGAAAAGAGAAGGTGTGTGTGTGTGTGTGTGGGGGGGGGGGTTCTTATAAAAGGAGGACGTCACATACTTACTACCTGACGTACTGTCCTTCACCTGTAACACGGCCTCTTTTTTCTCTGTTCAAATGCAAATTTTCCCCAAAGTGGCCTTTTTTTCCCTCTCTGGAAGCCTGTTGCTCTAATAATGAGATTAGCGTCACACACTCTCCCTCTCGCCGTTTTTAAATCTGTCTTAAGACCTCGTCTCATACATCTCGACAGGGGTATTTTTACAAAGGTCGCATCATGACCCCTGCTTTTAGATGGCCTGTGCATGACCAAAAGCACTTGAGAGTCCACACGAGACTGCATTCCGCTTTTAATTGATACGAAAAAAAAATGCTGGGGAAGGCTTTGGTGTGTGTGTGTGTGTGTGTGTGTGGGGGGGGGGTCCTTAGGTGAAGAGGAACAAAGGTTGGAACTAATTCCCGTATGCCTCATGAGAGGGATCTTCTTTCTCGTCTTGCGGTGGCTGCACGCTGACGTTGAAAAACGGCTGCTGAAACTAATCCAGCACTTTGATCCCCTGCCGGGTTAAAGTAACGCTAGCTCTAACTCTCCAGCTATCTAATGACTGCCGTGTTGGGTGTCTGTAGAGGGACTGGGCCTGGTCAACCAATCTCTCTTTCCTGTGTCGTCTACCTCTTACTCAGTCCAGATGTCTGTCCTCTACAGGAGTAGTAGTCAGAGTTTCATTCCTGTTAAAAACACAGTGATGGTGCCCGTTCTTATCATGGTGGCATTCAGCAGCACTATGCAAATGCAAATGGAGGTCACACTGTGTTGTGTGGAGGTTAGAACTCGAGGCAGACGGGCCTCATCTCATCAGTGCTCAGGAAGTCAAATCCTCCATGTAAAACCAGTACCTTATTTGTTTATACAGATGATCAGGAGAGTTTGTTTAACTGGGCAGAGGTCACTTCCTTGTTTAGGGCTTTCCCCACATTCAAAACAAACACTGATATTAATAAGCATCTCAGGTCACATTCTCCCAACTGCTACTGCAATAAATAAATATATAAATATTGAACTGAATTCAATTTAATAGATTTTGGCAGCATCAACAGACAATAGCCTACCATGTTGAATTAGAAGATCTAAAAGATAGAGTAGCATAAAAAAAACAACCTTAAAAGGCAGCAGTCTAGATTAGCGGCCCAGAGAACAGAGGAATAGAGAGAGAAGGCAGGCCTACCAGGGGATTGGAATCAGTTAGAGATGGGAATGCTAGCGCTAACCGAATTGGAAGGATGTAAAGGAATGTGTGTGTGTGTGTGTGTACAAAAGGACAAAGAAAGGAGAAGCTGAGGAATAAAAAAGGCTGAAAAAGGATGGATGGAAAGCGGGACTGAAAGGAGGTTGTGGAATTAGATTAGTCTCCAGCTTTATTACAGCCTTATGAGGAAGGCTTGCAGTCTGTTTACTGCCGGCTGCTAATGCTAATTGTATCAAATTTGTTGTGGATGGCGTGATTTAACTCATGGCGTAAATAATCGCCATGGCCACAGGGATGGAGGTGGAGAAAGAACTGAAGAGAGAGAGAGAGAGAGAGAGATGTGAAAAACAAACTATCCGAATCACACTAGCTTGCAAATTCCAGTACACGCAGAGTGTTGCTGGCTAATTTGAATGCATTAGCCTCAGAGTGATGGCTGTTGAGAGAAGGAGGATTACCTGACCGCAGGGAATGAACTGAGCTGACATACTTTACAGTTTCAAAAGAGCCAGAGAAAATATATTGAATGTATATGTGCTGCACCCTGCAGTGATACTCCACTTAAATGAGGAATATTGAAAAATTGGATGATATTAGAAAATATTAATGTTTACGCAGACAGGAAAGCAGGCAAATAAAACAATGGCAAACAAGCATTGCTGTTATTGCTGTACTTGCATGGAAAGGCATATCCATTCAGGACTGGAAACATCAGAGCCCAGTATGCTCAACAGTGATCTGACCTGGTCAGTTTGGTGAAAATTAAGCCCTCTCATTCTTATCCTTTAATCAGTGGATGTGTCGATGTGTGTAAATGTGTGTGTGTGTGTGTGTGTGTGTCAAACCTCTCTCTGAGGTTTGTGACTCAGTGGGGTTACAAATAGCACTGGCTGCATGTGAATGTACACTCTGAATTCGACAGCAGAGAAAGAGAAAGAGGGAGAAAAAGAATGAGAGGGGGGAGAATAGACGGAGGGAAGGAGGAGAAAAATGAATGTGTGGCTTTATTGTTTTGCGGCTGAGAGCATGATTGGAAGAGGCTTCTTTTTCGACACCCACACTTTTCCTTTTTCAATTTGATGCTTTCCAACGCACAGTTTCATTCTTCCCAAGATGTGCTGATCTGAAGCGAAGAGAGGGAAGATATTATTGTAAAAGTCTACTCATTTATTTATACCCCGCAATCCCCTCATAGCGTGCATGGCTCTCTCTCCTCCTCTCTCCCTCTCTCATTTTTTCCTCTCTTTTTTTTTTTTTTGAAATGCCAGCGCTCAAATCATAGTGATAGCGCAGCGATCTCTCCGAGGCCCACCGCTGTCGATCCTGTGAAGCACCACGCATCGTCTACGCCAGCATCGACCAAACGTCACCTTTCTCGCCGTCCCTGTCGCTGTCGATTCTTCTTTGTGCTGTCAGCCTCCGCGTCTCACGTCTAGTTCTTAAAACCAGCTGAAGCGAACATGAGGGACGGGGGAAGGGGAAGGGGAAGGGGGGGACATCACTTAAAGTTGTTCTGCAAACCCACAGGGAATAGCTAGCTGCCAGCATCCTGCCTGGCGTCATTTGTTGTCATGCGTTGCTTCCTCATTTTTAGCAGTTAATGCTATCGCTTGCTAGAATTTACAAAATGTCATGTTCCATTGCTGGGTCAAGACCTGATGAGGTCTATGTGTGTTAGGGCTGGGCGATATGGACTAAAATGTATATCTCGATATATCTCTCTCGTATATCGATATACGATATATATCTCGATATCTTTCCAGCAAAAATAAATAAATAAATAAATAAAATAAAGTGTCTATAAAATAAATAATGAAAATAATATAAAGAGCTTTTTTTCAAAATAACAAGTTCTCAACTAAACTGTGCAACAGTAATAACAAACATGTGGGCCTTCTTTCCATTTGTATATTTTGTGCAAAGAAAACGAATGTGTTAAGAGTCTCCGCCGTAATGTGACACAAATGTAGGACTCACAGGTTCTGCTAACTTTTCTCCACTCGTCTGTTGTCATTGCCATTGCGTCACAGAGTTCAAATGCCAATCACGCTCTCTCATCATAGTCGCGGCAGTTCTTGTCTTGTAAAGTAACAACACAAATCCGCGTTCCACTACGGCAATTGATGCCATGTCCACCGTGATACGGCAATTGATTTTAACGTTATGCTCCACCGCCGCTTTTTCTGTCATAGAGTTAGGGAACATTGCATGCTAAAGAGTTCTGAAGTTTTTCTCAGTTCCCACTGGTTTTGTGGCGGTCTGTCCTCGGAGTTTGTAACACTCTTCATATACTTGCCGGTGGCCTCCATTTCAAAATGACCAAACCGTTGTTTCGCTTTTTTGGCCACAATAACCTTTCCGCGGCATTCTCCATCTGTATAACTCATGCATTCTATGGAAGTCGCCATTGTTGTTTACTCGGTCTACATGAGTAGGGGAAGGGAGGAGCTAACTCAAAGCTAGGAGCACTGAACTATCAGTGGCAAGGAAGCTGGTGCACAGACGTCGCATAGCAGAAAAAAGCGGAATACTTGTCTCTGGATTAAAAAACAAGTCATAACCGATATATACGATATGTCAAAAATCATATCGTGGTTTGAAATTATATCGATATTGATTAAATATCGATATACCGCCCAGCCCTAATGTGTGTATGTTCCTCATTTGGATGTGTCTGTTCATTAATGTGAAATCTATATTTTACGTTTTGAGCTATGTTGTAGTGTGTATGTGTGTGTGTGTGTGTGTGTGTGTGTAGGGTATTCCAAAATTCAGAGGGAACAGAAGCAAAGATGAGTAACATCCTTTGTGCGTGTCTGTGTGTGTGAGTGTGTGTGGTCACACATAGAGTATGAATCATTGCCTGTCTGCTGGGTTTAAACGAGCAGAGTCATGTCAAGGAAACCTGTGTGAGTGAGTGAGTGAGTGTGTGTGTGTGTGTGTGTGTGTGTGTGTGTGTGTGTG
>JAGFZM010000426.1:0-22788 GCA_017657215.1 Limnothrissa miodon | reverse complement strand
CAAGTGTTTGTCATCCACCAATGAGAACACGGTGTACATAATTCGAATTCCTAGCCGCCATGAAAACAACGACTCGATGGAGTTGAACGGCTATTTATTGTTTTTACAAGTCTACCGTGATTATACATGGACTAGTAGTAAACTGTTGCTTGTATAATAAAGGGGTAAGTTATGTACCAAAGTGGTAATCGTTTGCTTTAATCTCCACCGATGTAACAGAACATTGTCCATAAGCTAACATTAGCATTAACGTACATGTCTTGACGTTTGGGGTCCGCTAACTCTGGCGATTATTCAACTATTATGTTACAAAATCTTCAACGCCGATGAAGCATAGCTGATTGATTTTATGCAGCAGTATGTCCTAATTTATAGTAGGTCTTGACCAGCAGGAAGCTATGTTGTCATTTATAATTCTACGAGACGACTTGTGAACTATACCGCTAGTATGGGTAGTGTACAACAGCTACTTGACTGATCATTCTACTGTTCCTAGCCGATTTAGGACCATCATGGCACGACAACGGATTGCGCAGCCCCAGAAGAAGTCCTTCCAGCAGAGTCTGGATGACATCAAAGAGAAGATGAAGGAGAAGAGGAACAAACGCCTTGCAAGCGCGTGTGCAGTGAACAGAGGGAAGACGAAAAACAAAACTAATGGTGAGAGACCGGGACTTCATCAGATGACGGCATTCATAATAATTGGTAACTACTGATTGAATGTCCGCCATACATCCTTACTGATGCACCCCTGTCTCTCTGTGGATTCAGGTCCAGTTAAGCCTTTTGTGCTGAAAAGTGTGCAGGTGAACAACAAGGCACTGGCACTCGCACTGCAGGCTGAGAGAGAAAAAGTGAGACACGCTCAGGCTGTCATACTTCAACTGAAAAGGGAAAGACAGGCACTCTTCTTTCATCTCTTATTGCTAAAACGTACTACGTCAACAACACAGGTAAGTTAAAGATTATATGTTTTATTAAACCTTAATGAGTTGGTTGTACCAGTTTTTTTTCTTTCTTACTTTACCCTTTTGGCCTGTGCTTTAGAGTTCTACCCCTGAGCCACGGCGTCCAAAGTCTTCCACTTCCAGGTGAGCATGTTTTTGTTCTGTGGATTATAAATCAGATTTATTCTGTGTGCGCTTGCCCAAGATCTTTAAACATGCCTATAATTGTCTTTGTACATAGCAGAAATAAAAGTTGTATTATTGCTTACAGTTTTCAACATAGCTGTATTTCTAAGCCTTTGTTCTATTGTTTGTTTCAGTGATTTATTAGATTCTGGGAAAGCACCAGGAGACAATTTATATCTTGAGGACACAGCTACACAACCATGTGAGGCTGTCAACACAGGTAGGAGAAGGATGCCAGTGTGGCAACAACCTTGACACAACACATCAACTAGGAAGTCTGAAATTTGTATGAAATTGTAGGACAATATAAACTAGTCTAAATGAGACCAAAAATTCTCAGGGGGGATACATGATGCGAATCATCAGAAGGCAGTAGGGGCTCGCTCGCTCTCGCTCGCAGTACAGGGGCCTGTACTATGATGGAAGTTTAACCAACCCAGAAGTAGCCCAGGGTTACCTTGTTAAACCGGGGTTGACAAAACCTGGTTATCCTGATTGGTGTTAATCAGTACTACGGTGCTGGTTAAGAGGTTGATTTGTTGAACAGGCGTTAACCTAACTGGAGTTTGTGCATGTTCACATAAAAGGTGTGGGTTCGGCTGCCAATAAGTCAAGACAGGCTTGTTGGCAATGTATTGCCAAAATGCGTAGCCCACTGTAACTGAAACGTTATTGCCACACGTTTCTTAAATCTGTGTTTACGGATTATTAGTTTGCAGGATGCCTGAAATGTTTGGAAATAATTAAATTGCCTACAAATGCAACACAATTCAGAAGTGCTATATCAATCAATGTGAAAACGCCCTATGATGAAATGAAGAGCTGTCAGATGTCTGTCTGTCCCCCAAAAATTCTAGGACGCTGATTGCCTTACCTTCTTCAAATTTTGCAGATAGGATACACTCCCTAAAAATGCGGGAGTCGTGGACTGAGCCTGGTCACCTTGCATCCAGGCTTGCCACAATGTAGGCCTACTGGTGATCACATGTCATCTACGATTTATTTAGCTATTTGGTCATTTTGTGAACTTGTAAACTTTTGCATGGAGGTTGAGGCAAACTGTTTCACCTGTAAATTAACAGGGCCACCCCATGCAGTTGGACAAAGACGTTTGAAACATGTTAATGGATTAGAGAGAGAATGAAATTAGTAGGCCTATTTATAGGCTAGCATTTTCAGAATGATCTCCCAAACAAAATGTAAATTAATACTTTATGTGGGTTATGGGCTAGGACATAATATATCAAAATACACCTAATACCCAACACCTGCACATGATGCTATGAAAAGATTTGCGATTGACATAATCGCCCTCATGCTCTGGGGTGCACTTACACTTAAAGGCAACTGTGCATCACACCCATTTTTACATTAGTAATTACCCGTGATTGCATAAAACCCTTCTTTAATTTGCAGAGCAGTTAATTGACCAGGGAAAACGACAAATGCGTCCAATTTAGAGAGAACCATCTTGCAAATCATACGACATAGTATTCTGTCTCAGATGGTCAGCATCATCGATGGAATAAAGAAATTGTCCACTGGCGAAATATCTAAGCGCTAGGCATTATCTGCTCAATAGTAGAAGCATTACTACGCCGGGTGATGTTAGACATCTGCCTCGATTAACTAACAAATATTCCCCCCGGCCTCTAAAAACCCTGCGAAGAGAGCCCCTCACAATATGAGCACCGATGTCAAATGGATCATCCTACTGTTGGCATTGGCTTTGGAGAAAATGATGGCGCAGGGGCGGTACTTATAGGGTGTGGTTAAGCGCAAACCTCGGGTTAACCAAGAACATAAATTGCTCGGATCAGGTTTGGCTTGCGGCGTATATTGCCAGGGCAGCATACCTTGGTTTAAACCTATCCACCTTTCATAGAATAGGTTAACCTGTTAAGGCACGCACCTCGAGTCATGCCACTCGTGATCAAGTTGCTCTTGAAGTTACCCTGATAAACCAGTAACCCTGCTTCGTAGTACATGCCCCAGTTGATCTTCTCTTTATGTTATACTATGTGTATAACTGTGTGTGTGTTTCTGCCAGGTGGCTATGGCGAGGCAAATGCATTAACACAGCTCCCAGCAACAGTTGGCACAAGGCGACAGCGTAAAACCAGTGGACGCCGGTCAGAATGTGTCAATCCTGTGATTACAAGGCAAGCTCCCACAGAGTGTATGACCTCACAGGACCCTGAATTTGAAACACAGGAGGTAGAGGAAAAGACCAGACTTCATGATGCAAATGACATGCTGAACACTTGTCATGAGCCACGTAATGCACAGACTCCACCACAGAACCACGTCCCTGAGCAGCCAAAGAGGAAAGGACGACCTCCTAAAAAGACAGCTCCCAAACAGACGGCTTCTAAAGACACACCTCAGCCCTCCGCTCAGGTAAACCAACCTCAACCGCAAATACCTGATGTCCCTTGTCCAGTGAGGGGGAGACTGCTTCAGACAGCTCCCAATGCACGCAGGGTGGTTGCTGCCCCACTGAAAAGGCCCTGGGAGAACACCCGGCCCCGAGCACGCTCCAAGAGCCGCGATCGCACAGGAGGCCGTGCCGCTCAGCCACTGCCTAGCAACTCTCAGAGGCACCAAGCTCCCAGTCTCAACTCCACCCTGAACATGAATGACACATTTGACTTTGACTGTGAGGAAGCGGTGCATGTTACCCCTTTCAAAGCAGGCCCCAAAACAGATCAGCGTTTGGCTGAAAGTGCTCCGGCTGAAAAAGACCCTCAGGTTTCTGCTCAAGAGATGGCACAAGATCCACCTTTGGAAGATACGCCGAAGACTGACAGCTCGCCATCTGAAAATGAAGAGGACGATGATAGCTTGTATATCCCGACCAGCAAGGCGTGCAGGAAGCAGGCTGTCCGCAGCCCCCCCAGGCGGGCCCGCTCAAAGAGGAGAGCTGCTCTTCTGGAGACCACACAAGGAAAGACTGGCAGGCCTCGCACCTCCGACATCCAGCCACAGCACCAGACAGGTGACACATTTCTTGTGTTTACAAACTTGTGCACCAACCTAAATACATATTGGCATCCTGGCCACATATTGGCTAGATCTTCTGCGTTCTTTACACAGCTACGTGTGTTAGCGGTGTGGAATTTGTTGTTTTGAAAGCACAGATTAGACATGCACTCTGCAAATGTATTCCACATCGCAAGATTCTACCTAACAAAACCTTCAGCCGCTGGTTCAAGCAGGAGACCATTTCAAGTGTAAATAAATAGATGTACACACACTGCGAACAGACAGCAACGTTACGGACTAATTGCTGTGTCAATAACCAGGCGGTCAGTTTATGTCTGATTTTGTGTTTGCAATAAGGTCCGCCTTTATGAAATATTTTTAATGTTATTTATCTAGTTTCAGAGAGGGACTCCAGACAGACAGAAGATGCCACCTCTGACCAGGCTGAATCCCCTGACAAGGAAGTGCAAGTCCCAGAGTTCAGTGACACAGATGTCCAAACTCCACACTCTCCTTGCCCCAAGTTATTGGCCGACTCACCAGTGTTTGTTTACCCTGAGAGTCTTGATCTATCAGAGCACAGTGAAGCCACAAGTATGGGTATGTTTGGCCTGACCTTTATCTGTTTAATCACCAATATAAAATATAGTTAGTTGCTAACTGCTAATCACAGTTTTTATATTTTAGCAATTGTGGAAGGAAAAGGATTTGGGTCTCAAATGGCAATTTCGTCTAACATTGAAGAGGAACTTAAGTTGATTGAGGACCCATTGTGTGGCCTGACGGGTCGAAGTCAGTCTATGGGCCTGCAACGAGGACAACCTTTACTTAAATTCAGGAGATGTGCAGGCAGGTTTTTTTTTATCCCTCTGATCAATTATTTAAATTGTAAGCAATAACCATCAAGAAATGCCTTAGCCTGAAAAGCAACGCATCATCATGGCATTTGTTTCTTTGCTGGCGCTAAGGCAGAATTTACTTTTTTGGAAGTTAAATACGCCACCCACTGCAGAACAGTGGTTGAAGGATGTAATGCTGTATTTACATTTGGAAAAGATGAAATTGGCTATAAGACGCTAAGACGTTCAGTCTTTTGGGAACCCCTTGTGTCCTACTTTAATAGACTCCAAGAGCTCCCAAAGGCATTTATGGACTAAATGAGATGTTGTGTCCAAAGTCTTGTGGAGTGGGCCCAGAATTTAATAGGTCTAAAGGATGGACATAAATTGGATCATATTCATGTTGGGTTGTTTTGAGTATTCCAGGACATGCATTTTAAAAGACGTTATGTAAATAGAAAGAAGTCAATGTTTTCTAATAAATTAACATTTTGATATGAGCTGCTGAAAAAACAAAGCCATTCTGCCATGATGTATAACTGTAAATTGTTCATACAACTTCTCAAGGTTTTTTTGATAACACACTGTTCTCCATAGAGATATTGTGGTGATGACACTATGCCTTTTGTTTTTCCAGGTGGTGCAGTGGTGCGGTCAGCTGTTGGTGTGGCCCTGTCTGACTTGACCAATCTCTCACCAGCAACCCGCTATGCCCTCCCTTCTGTTCAGAACCATGCGCTCACCAGCCACACCCCAGTCAGCTCCCGCAAACGCAGATGCACTGCCACTGTTGATTACAAGGAGCCTTCAATAAATTCGTAAGTTTCTCCTTTTCTTGTTAAACGTTGAGAAAAATTCTTAAAACATAATATTATTAGAAAAAAAATTACCTAGTTAAGTCTCCTACCTAGTCTCCTCTTTATTGGTACAATTGGAGAGACACTGTAGAATAAAATAAAACGTTTAGTAGAAAGTTGTGTTGACTATGGCTCTCCTTTGTCATCTCTTCTCTACAGGAAACTGAGACGGGGTGACAAGTTCACCGACACAAAATTTCTCCGTTCGCCAATTTTCAAACAAAAATCTCGCCACTCCATCAAACGAATGTCCAGCCTTGGAAAATACAATGAATCATTTGTAGGGTGCCACTGACTACAAGCCTGTGCAGATGCAAGCTGAACTGTTTTTATTGCCATCTTGTTTGTCTACAAACAACAATGATGTTTTTTTTTATGCATTTTACCTTGTGTATCATACTTTCCAATTAAAGTTTGATGTCAATTTTGAGAGCACTTGGAATATATACACTGTACAATATCAAGGATCTTCTCACGCAGTACTCAACACAACAACTTCTTAGTTTTAGCAAGCAGTTAGTAAGAAGCTTGAAATTTGTCACTTTTCTATAGCCTGCTGCATTTTGTCTTCAGGTAGTTTTGGGAAGTGAAGATTCATCTGATGTGAAGGAACTAGTAGCTTAGTTAACATTTTTTGAGTAGCTTGCCCCACAAGGCTTGCAGGCTATGGTTATTTCAAAATTAGATTATTGTAATGCTATTTCAACCAGTTTCACTGCATGTTCACTGAAACCTGGGCAGCTGGTTCAGAATTTTGCATTGATTTGTTCAACCTAAGGGAACACAATACTTTGCTCTTCCTTACATTGGCTTCCTATTTAAGCAGAAAATTAAATTCTAATATATTACACTAGCATTCATGCTGGATCTAGTCCATCCAACTTCAATTTTTAATCTGCTCATCTGTTCAGTGAATTTGATCGTCAAACAGCTTAGAGATTGTAAGATTAATTAAATTTAATTTTATTTATACTGTGTCATACAATTTAAATGTCTCATGATGCTTCACAGCAAAGTGCACCCATGAACACTCGGAGCAAAACAATTTATCCCAATTAAAACAATTGTTTTCCATGTTGGCTAATATCACAATTTTTTGAATTATTTATTTGGGATTTCATAGACATAGGCCATACCATGTTCCACCATTTAAATTCCTATGGGCTAAATACAGGAGACGGATATAGCAGAAGATGGAAGAGAGAACATCAAGACCGTTTTATTGTCTATTAACTTTTTCTCATGTACTACATACAAAGGAACTGAAATTATGTTTGTCACTGTCCCTTGCATGACAGACAGGACAAATGGTGAGGTGCACATAAAATGTGTTCTAACTACTGAAGTAACAATAGGTTAGGTGCAAGCAGACTAAGGCATGTGATTTTACTAGTATTTAAATAACAAGATATGAATATCCATAAAGTATTTCAATAGTACTTTGAAAAGTGTGTACTGTGAAAAAGCAGTAAGGTTGTATCTATGTACAGTTCCAATGGGTCAAGGGGCTAACCCAACTGCTGAAGGTCACGTAGGACAGGTTTACATTCCCTGATATGGTGATTAATCCATGGTATTAACAGGTCCTGACCATAGAATTATCATGGTGACCCCAAGATGAAGGCACACATCATAAAATCATGGTGTTAATTTAGCAACATAGTAGTCCCATTATAATCCAGGGATAAGAGTCCCATATCATTAGGAGCAGTCAAGCCATAGAGCCTGCTGTGTCATTCATGTCACGGTCGACTGTGGAGACGAAAGCAGCCCACCCAGGAGGTTAGAGATGTAGAATCAGGTAGTGAGAGGCAGGGCTGACTTTCAGCAGGTTGGTAGTGGCATGGTCAGCTGTGTTCACTATGCTCTGCAGGGCTCTGCTGTTGTGGTCACCGCAGCTCCTGCCCCACTGTTATGCAGCTGGAAGGATGCTGTCAGTAGTTCCTATGTAGAATGTGGTCATCCAGCTTGCTTGAGTTTGTGCAGGAAGTAGAGGCTTTGTTGAGCTTTCTGTGCCAGTGATGGGTGTTGCTGGACATGAGCAACCCCAGGATTTTGGTTCTGCTCAGTCTCCACAGCAGCCCAGCATAGCAGTACATCATCCTTAAGAAGCAGGGAATGTAGAGCGTTTTTTAATGATGCACATGTTTAAAAAGATGTAGGATGCTGTTTCTTAAAATTAAACTTAATTGTAACACACTCCTGTACAGTAGATGGCAGTATGCACTAAAGAGTCGTATTCCGTAAGAAAGTTAGGAAGAAGAAAGCCGGAAAGAGTATGTGGGCTGAGCGGAAATGGTTTCTTTCTTTCTGATCTCCGACTGCAGACATGGTAGGCATTCGATATTTCACAGCGAAAATGTGTGCCCTTTTATTCGAAATGTATTGCGTTTTTGCTTTAAAATATGGTGCTTAAGCTGTAGTTAAGTTTGTGAACACTTGGAATTTTACAGTTTGTTCCAAAATAGCCAAATAATTGAAGTCTATTCTTCGGAAATTGTTGGGAACGAGATGTATGCTTCCCTAAAACGTGGTCATTGGCAATTCATGTAGCTAACATGCTATCGACTAACTCAGCAGGCAAGTTAGTGCTAGTCAGGTTCTTTTAGTGCCTGTCATGCCAGAGTTGGTTAGGTAAACAGTCTCTGTATCCATGACATTGAACTTACAAGTGTTAACAACTTAGTAGATGACTGATTTTATTTATATTACCACGAAATATGCAACTTTCAGTGGAAGTGATTCTGAGCGTTAGCATAACTCGGCAGGTAGCAGCCTGAACTAACTACTTTACATGAACTCGTTGGTGTGGTACTGATGCATTGTCCCCTCTTTGTGTTGAAGATGTTGTGATTTTGTGAAGGAATAGGTGACAATGAGACAAAATGATCTTAACTGATTCGTTACGTTGATACGTTACGTTGATTAAAACGTTTGTCTAATGGCATTTGTCAAGAACGCCTGATTTTGACACGTGTCGCCCTGACAAATGAATTAGTGGTGTCTGTGGTTCCTTCTTGGTAACACTTTTTGTTTGTTTGTAGGTGTATAAGCGCTACGTTGAGATCGGCCGCGTCGCCTATATTGCCTTCGGACCCCATGAGGGAAAACTGGTGGCAATCGTGGATGTCATTGACCAGAACAGGGTAAGTAAAGTTACAGCTGTGTAACAGAAGAAATGAATTTGTAAATTAGTCTGTTAATATATTGAAGGCAACAGCACTTGAAGAGTTGAGAAGCAAGAGGTCATATGGGAAGAGGGAGTGAAGTAGTAGTTTATTTGGTGACATGATGTTTTGATGATGATGATGACTGTCTGTCTGATGACTTGTCTGACAGGCTCTTGTGGATGGTCCATGCACTGGTGTGAAGAGGCAGGCCATGCCATTCAAGTGTATGCAGCTCACAGACTATGTCATCAAAGTTCCACACAGGTGAGCATCTTTGACACTAACAAATAATGCACTGGAAAATGCTAAAGGCTTTGCAGCTTATTAAACTGTCAAAGACTGCACAGACAAGAATGCAGGCATTAAGACTTTTTGGTAAATGCAGACAAATCAAATTTACAGTGGAACTATTTACAAAGCATTTCTAAATCAGTACCTGGACTTGTGTGTTTCTCAACGGTGAATGTATGCATGAGTTTAGGGGACTCTACTTTTCTCCTAAAGCAAGGGTTTTTTGTGTGTGTGTTAGTGCTCGCCAGAAGTATGTGAGGCGTGCCTGGGAGAAGGCAGAGGTCGATAAAAAGTGGGCCGAGAGCAGCTGGGCCAAGAAGATTGAAGCCAGACAAAAGGTAATCAACCTATGCTTGTTTGGGAAAAGTTCAAGATTTCTTGATTGAAATGATCTTCAGGCATGAGTTGTTTTGAGCAGTATGTTCTAGAAGGTTTAAAGGAAAGATTTCATGCTACAGAAGTTAATTCATCCTTATTGCCTCCTTTAAATCACATCCAAGTAAAACGACTGACTTGCTTTGCAGAATAGTCACATTTTTGTGCAAACATGTAAGGCTATGCCCCCTTTTTTTGAGGTCATGCGGTGCTTTTGGTAAGGAAAAAAACAAGGAAATATGGTGCAAGACATAATGGTACATCAGCCACTAATGACAAGACTGGGCAGGTGGTGGCACTGGTGAGAATGAGATTTGGCTGCTGCAAACTGATAGTGAGGCTTTTGCAGCTTCAGAATTTGTGGTTTATAGAAGTTGGTTGGGCAAAGTGGAAATTGTTGCCATTTGTCAAAGACATTGGTCATTCCCAGTGCCAACATAAGGTTTTGAAGGTTTCTCAGTGCAGAGTTGCAATACTTCTTACCAAGTGGTAAGTCTGTAGGTTTCACAGTTTAAACCTTGCTATTCTGTATAGATGTTTCTAGCAGTAATCGTGCAGGGTTTGACGTTCATTTTCTGTTGATTGATGTTCAATGTCTCAACAGAGAGCCAAGATGACCGACTTTGACCGCTTCAAGGTTATGAAGGCCAAGAAAATGGTGGGTATATCTTAATGTAGTTTAGTTTCACGTTACATTAGTTGTTACCAAGAGTTACGACCGAGTCGTTACCATGAGTTTGATCTGATAATGTATTGCATAGCGGAGTGTGTGTGTGTGAGTGGTTATGTATGCAGTTGCAAATTTTTCAGCAGTCTCTGTATCCATGACATTGAATTGGGATAAATGCACAGAATCTATAGCATATAATACAGATTTGGGTAGCAATATTTGAATTAAATTCTAAAGGATTCTTTGCAGAGGCTGCACACTAATGCTGCTTGTGGTGTTTTTGCAGAGGAACAAGATCATCAAAATTGAAGTGAGGAAGCTTCAAAAGGCTGCAGCTAAGAAGCAGTGAGCATTTTTGACATCAATAAAAAAAATCTTAATTGGTAATCTGTCTGCTTGTCTCTGCTTTCAGTATTCTTATTTGAATAGGTTACAAAGTTGCAGCCTTTTTAGTGACCTGTATATGTCAGGTTTCATCCATAATTTCAGGTTCATGTACACCTACATGTTTCAACTGATGAATAGGAACGTATTTCTGTGGTCTGTCTGTGAGGGAAGCCTTAACGTTCATTAATGGAAGAGAAAGTGGTATTTCAGTGATCTTACTGGATCTATTCCTGTGCTACAGTGAACAGGATAAGCACTTTGACTCGGGTGAAGCATGTTCAGATTCGACATTCATCAGTAATAACTTTTTTTTTTTTTTTTTTTTTTTTTTTTTTTTTGAGTAATGTGCCGATTTGGGGTTCAACATTAGGCCTTGACATTGGCTTTGTCACAGCATGGCTTCCCTTGTCAAATGTATAACACTTTACACACAGCTCAATGCTTCTAACGTAACTTTGAATGTACGTATTGGCCCATATATAAGGTATTATTTTTGTGTCTCTGAAACATTAAGATCTTATTCGCGGACTGGACAAATAGTGAGAAATGATGGACGTGCCAACAGCGTTTAAAGGTTAAAAATAAGACTCAAATCATGTTTTGATATGTAGCAGTTCAGCCAACCCTATGCAAACCTCTGGATAATGCCCTTAATTGTATTTTTGTTTTGCCTGTGACGGCTTGTAGTGTTTGCACTCATTCATATATGGTAGGTACCTACTATTCATAACTGACAACTCATGATTAATTGGTCGTGCATGTTAATTGTCATTTTTTTAAATAAAAATAATAAAACATTGTTGCTGTATACGACACTTTGGTTTACAATTTTTGTATTCCCCCCCCCCCCCCCCCCCACTTAAATTTGGTCTAATACGGTACTTGATAAGCTACCCCTTTTCATAGTATGTTCGCATTCGCAATATTGCTTAATTGAAATGATATCCAGACATGAGTGCTTAAATGTGCCTCCTAGGGGAGTGATTCAGGCAATGAATGATCAGTCTAATAGACATGCGTCAGTCATCGTCTGTCTGAGCAAAAGCCTCTCCAAAAATCATTTGAATATCCCTTTTTAATTTAATATTATATAAAAACCAGCAGTTAATCCAGATATATTCAAGAACGACCATTAACATAACTGTTTGTGGTTATCTCCCCTATCCTTGCAGTCATAGACTACTCCAGTCATGAAATGATGTGCAATGAGGGCAAGCGGAAATATTTGAAGGCTGTGATCACCCCTGCTTATATACCCTTGAAAAATCTGGGAAACAGAGTTTGCCTGCAGTGCGTATAAAGTACCTTAAAATACTTTTGCAATAAAGGAATAGCTTTAAGGGAAAGGAGAAGGACTGGTGCTGGGCGCACATAAGTTTGCATTGCATTTGGTTTGGCACTCTACTGGCGACTCAATGAATGTTTAGAAAACAAGACAGCACCAGAAACACCTGCAGGACGAGTGGCAGATCCACGAAACTCGTGGGCAACTCTATATTAATGCCGCCATTCAAGCGCGAGACTCGACGGAGAAAGAACACAGATCACACGGACACTTCACGCTGGTGTGAATTTTGCGAAAATAAAAACGCACGTGTGAAATATAGTAGGCGAGATGACGCCATAGTTACACTCGTAAAGGCGCGTGGCAGTCTGAGTCGTTGTACCATAGAAATAGAAGTAGCGGCAAAAAGCTTATGTGTTGAAGAAATTTTCCAAAGCAGACAACTGGCAGTCGGGCAAGAAGAGCCTGGTCAAAGCATTGAACTTCAGACAAGCGGTATCTTACGTGACCGTAAGTCAGATAATCTCATTCAACATTTTGGTTTTATCTCCGTGAAAAATGCCAACGTTCCTTTCATGCTAACTAGCTAAATGTAGCATTATCTGATTTTTTTTTCATAAGTGTTAGCTGTAACGTTAGCCAAGCCATACGTTGTTTAGTAAAGTAAGATCCATGAATTGGAATTAATGAAATTCCCTAAAACTACAGGATTAGTCAAATTTGATTATGTTTTTACTCAATATATTGTGAGATTATTTTGTCAATTGCCATCCTAAAACTGAGGGTGCTTGTCTGAGTTGATTGAAAGACAGCATGTTGTTCTGTCCTGGGAATGTGATCAACTCTTGAAAAGCTCTAGCTGAAAAGCTACTTTAGTACTCATGGTAAGAGAGAGTTGTTTATGAAAATCCAAAGGCCAAATGTAATGTTGTGACATTGGAGTCTTCCATATTTTGGAAAGGAAATTTAGTGAAATTCCAGAGGAGTTTTGTTCTTTACATTTTTTTTGTTCTGAGATAACTTGGTCAAAATACCTAATAAACATCTTACCGACTGTTACTGTTAATTTCTATTTCTAGATACTAATGAGCCAAGGCGGCCTCCTTCCATAAGAAAGTGCTTGCCAAAGCGCACAAGGAGAAGACACAAAAAAAGAGTTACAAGAAAAGTCTGCTGTGCGTTGTGCGGTGTCATTAAGTACACCCCACCTGTCAAAAGGAAACTGGCCCGCCGCCGGGTTCCCAAAGGAAGCAGTGTCTGTGTAAGGGAGCGGCACAACCAGGCGTCGGGTGATTCTGAGAATAAGCCCAGAAAGCTTGTAATTTGGTTGAGGAGGTATCCTAGGGTAAAGTTGTGTGACATAGGGCGAGTGTTTGAGGTTTCTCGTCACTTTTCCTGCTTTCTCCCTCCGGCCCTTTTTACTTTCAGTCAGAGGAGCGGTGTGCACTGCTTCAAACGGCAAATCTTAGCGCTCATGTGCCAAGAACTCCTTGGGGATGGGAATGTTAGCACACACAGTTTCTGTGAGTCCCAGAATGCCCCTACTGTCATTTTCAGTGGCAGCTCACCGTC
Organism: Limnothrissa miodon; assembly: GCA_017657215.1. NCBI lineage: Eukaryota > Metazoa > Chordata > Actinopteri > Clupeiformes > Clupeidae > Limnothrissa > Limnothrissa miodon. Next base: position 9,224 of record JAGFZM010000426.1, on the reverse strand, counting down.
CTTTTCTCCTGGCAGAGATAGATCTGAGCTGCCCACCAACTTGCAAAATGATAACCCAGAAACTGACACATTGCAGGACGATATTACAAGAAAAAGAAAAAGGCAAGTCCCTGATGAGTTTCACATTACCACAGTTGACAAAAACAATTGTGTTTTACTATGTGAGGTCGGTACATGTCAGAGGGCACGGATATTTGTGCGGCGAAATCGATATCTTTGCTCACGCACATACATAACCTGGCCATTTAACTGCAATGACCCGCCTCCATGTGTGATGTCACCACCTCGCAGTACTGGCATGATTACCTCGAGATCTCCCAGAAAAAGTAGTTTGTCCCCTCAGGAATCAAGACAAAATGGAGCGAATATTGAGAGTATGGTTGAAGGGAATGTAATAGGTGAACTGGTAGTGGTCCCATCCCTGACGGAAGAGAGTGAGGTGAAATCATCAACTGCGCAGTGCAATCAGTTAACTTGCGTGTCTGGAATATTCCACCAAAGCTACCGTAACCTTACAGTTTTTGAATCCGCTTGTTCAAATGAAGCTTCAGCAAGTACAGAGACTTCACGGGTGAGTAATGTCCTTGGCAAGCCTCTACCAACTGAACAAGAAAACTGGTGTGTAGCTCATGGCAAGTCATGGAGCATTGGAGGGAGACTGACTGTTGACTCTCAGTCCACCACTTCCAGTGAGGAAGATCTTTATACAGAGGAGTGTCCAAGAGACAAAAGCGAAAACAATGAGCTTGAGGATCCTGATGACACTTTGGATGGCAGTGAAGTGATGTGTGAGATGCTAGATGATCTGTGCTCACCAAGCCAAACAGCTGCAGCAGCCACTGACAGCATTGTGAATGAAATCCAAGTGCATGAGCAGGATGCAATTGTTTTGGATGTCATTGATGATGACCCAGATCTCTTTGGATCCATGATGACTGACACAAAGGATAAACCAGTCCAGTCAATGTTGCTTACTGATAAAAGGGCCCCTAACTTCCAGAATGGCACCAGAACTCAATCCAAACTGTCTGACACTGACTACAGGTAGAGGCATATTTGTCCTTACAGTGTATTTGAGATGAGTAACAGTGAGCTGATTTGTCAGTAACCTTCTTTTCATATTTGTAACTTAGAGCAACAGATGTCAAAGCAGACAGCAGTCCAGGGGGTAGGTATCACGCTGATCACTCTTTAACTCGCTCTCGCTTATATCTCACTTATCACATATTTTAACCTTTATATATATATATATATATTATACACATACACACACATATATACACATTCACACACACAGTGTATATATACACAACTTTACACCCTGATGGTAGTTGCATAACATTACATTAAATAAAATGATCGAGTAGTGGGTCCAAATTTGATAAGGCTGCCAACACTTATTCTCAATAGATGTCCGTTAATGCAGAACTGTTGTTAGAATAGAATAGACTTTTAACATGTCCATGAAGAATTACATTAGTTAATAACTGCTATCACTTCTTATCGTCTGTCTCCTATTACTGAGCACACGCAATGCCAAGCAGTGACTGTCATTTTCGCCAGTAAAACAACCTGAAAGACATGACCTGGAAAATAAAGTTAATTTGGCAAATTAGATAGAGGCCAGTTTACTGAGGAGCTAGGCTAGCTAGGCAATTTTTTTTTAGATCAGTGGCTTGTTTTGATTCTATACATAGGGTTTCTATTTTTTAAATTGAGCTGATAATGAAATAATACTTGTGTGTTTTAGAGAAAACATCAGATTGTACCTCCACTAACCAGTTGACACAAAGGATGCCAAGCTTTCCTGCAAGCTGCTGGACTCAGGTTGGGGACATGTTTATCTTGCAGGAGGTACAACCCACTTGTCAACACAGCATGTAGACAAGGAAATCAACAAGAACTCAATGAATCAATAAGCAAATCATTTTGTGCATGAAAGAAAATTCATATTTGTATTGATAGATTTTGATTTGGAATTGGCACCCCTCTACAGAATTTTTAACTAAATTTGAATTAGGATTAATAAAATTCATTGAAGCCTAGAAAACTTCATTGGCATCACATGTCAGTACAATTTTATTATTTATTAAGGGAACATTTTTCTTCCAAATGTAAGTACAGTAAATGAATCATTGCCTTCAAGGAGAAGTTTGGTGTGGGTCAATCTGTTGCCCTGTTGTTCAAGGTCACTGAATTCTGACAAGGAAAAAGAAATAATAAAAATAAATGATGATGACAAAATTAATGAGCTGAAAGTGAATGGGGCATAGCTAAAGGAAACAGTCACCGTGCCCCATTCAATTGGTCTGTTCAGTCCATTCAGTTGCTGTCTGACTATTCCGGTTATGTTGTATTCTGTTCTTTTTCGTTTTGTCAGTACTTGTCAGTGACCTGGAACAACAGGCCTATGGATTGATTCACACAAAACTTCTACAATGTTGAATACAGTGTTTAGCAAACCTGCTCTGGCTTAATTGGCTTTTCTTACTAGAGTGCAAAAAATGTCCTAAATGTTTGGCCAACCATTTAGAAGACTTGGATAAAGCAAGGTATTCTGGGAAATTAAATGCTGTCCTGTTATTTTCCAGTAATTGACAGTTACTGTGCGCCAATTTGAATGATCTGTTCTTGCCGTGCAATAGTTTTAATACTTACATGAAGGTCAGCATCTCTTTGTTGCTAAAGTTAAAAACTAACTCTGTGCTGTGTCTGTTTGAAGGAGGGAAATGATGTTGACAGCAACTGTGAGGATTGGAACTCAGGCAGGAACACAAGGTGAGATTATGGATTTTTTCTAAAACGTTCAAATCGGAGCAAAAAGAAGGTTCTGTAGGGAAGCTAACTAACAAAATAGTGGTTCCCTGTCTTGATGCACTGATATTGACATTTAATCTTATCTGACTGTTCTAAAATTGCATTACATATTAGAAATCGCCCATCATTGCCACTAAGACGACCAACAACAATATCCCAAATAGCTTTCTGCAGGTTTTTGAATATTAAGTATTTTTGACTTGGAACAGGAGGAATTTGCCCCTAAACCTGAGACAGAACACATGCAACACAGGTATGTACAGAACAGAACAGAAGACAAAAGACAGAAAGACAGAATTTGTGGCTTTAAAAGACATCTACAGAATGCTTCTCTCCTCCACCGGATTGTTTTAAGATTAGGAAATAATCCTCATGCTGTTTTAAGATAACCCCCTTTGTGATTAAGAAAGTGATTTTTTTTTTTTTCTTTTTTTAAATTGACATGAAAAAATACTGCTCATGTTGATCATATCATGCATTGTGTTTTATGGTTTTTTTTTTAATTTGAAAATTTGTTTTTTTTGTTTTTTAAAGACAATGTTACCCATTTGAAAAATGGAGCAATATCAGGATCCACAAGCTATGGAGCTGTAAGTCCTTTACCTTTCTTCATTCAGGTGCTTCCAAATAGGTTTGTTCTGATCCCTGAAATGTTCAAAGTCTAAACCCAGCTTAACCTTGCATGCCTAGAGCTTTTTATGCCATTCTACTGTCATACAGAAGTAAAATTCACAACGAATGCATTATATGACAACCATTTAGCCAGACGTTTGTGCCAGTACAGTGTCTGTACTTTTAAAATGTATTTATTAAAATGTCATTTCTCAAATATAAATGACCCCCCTCCCTTCAGTATTGCAGGTATTACTTCAGTGAGAAGCACTTCTGTTTGAGAAAGGCCTGCACTTTTCTCCATGTGCCCAGAAGTGGGGATGAAAAGGTAATAATGACTTGAATAGAGAACAGAGCTCATTCACAAGAGGAAATTCATTTGCATCACCACTGGTTTTTTTTTTTCCCCCATTTTGAACTCTGTTCTTCCTTTAACTTGAGCGAGTTGATGCACTTCTCTGGTCTCTGTGTGTGCACTCAGTTGCTCAGTTGCCATTTAGCTTCATCCCGGTTTGGATCCAAATGAAAGAACTGGGTGAAGTTAGATGATATAAACCCATCTATGTCTTTCTTATTTCCAAATGATTCCTTGAGTAGTTAGCGACTGACTACAGTGACAGTATAACACTGAGGAGCCCTTTGCCGCCAGCGCAATAGCATCACTCCTCGCAGAAACCTTATCAGTGGATTTATGATGTTAACTGTTATGATGCAAGTTAAGGGAGGAACATTGTTCAGTATGGAAAAACAGTAGCGTTAACATAAAGCACACAGGAATAAATAAGCAAGCTTTTCGTAAGTATAAGCCATGTTTAATTTGGTGCATTTGCGTTCTTCCAGTACTGCATGGTCATGGTGCAGAGGTTTACGGCGTGTAACAACCCGGTGTTTGTCAAAAGAGCTGGTGAGACATGCACACTTGCAGCAACTGTCTTTAGTTCATGGTTTCTGACATGCTGACTGTGCCAAGTCCCTTGCCTTTTCCTCTTGCTGCTTAGCTTGACTGCAGTTCGTGTGCAGCCATTGAGGCAGCTACAGAACCTGGTCTTTTGGCATCACAAGCATGTCTGTCATTATGTCTAGTGTGCTCCATGAGTCTGTATTTATGCACAACAAACAAATTGCTTTTATAGATGGCAAAGCAGTGATTGTGGTAACCTCTTTTGCTGTGTTTGTAGGTAATCTTTTTTCATTGCAAAAAAGAATGTCTGATTTAACTGGGCATTTACACTTTGCCATCATTTTTACACAAAGCTACACTTGTGTTTAATTCCCTAAATATAATGAAAAGATAAATGTTTAAAATTTAATTGACTTTCCTTTTCTCTCTCCCCCAGTGGACGTGTTCACAGGCTACTATGAGATGTGTTCCCCTGGTTTGTGTTTTAATGTTCAGGTTGTGACTGGACTTCTGGCTTCATTAATCAGATTGGGCTTCCTGTCTGAGACTTTCACAGCTCTCAACTTACTACTCAGACATAATATAAAGGTGTGTGTGTGTGTGTCAAACTGTTTTTGAAATGTTTATACCTTGTGCAAATTAAGAATCCAGTTTTTCTTATTTGATTAATTGATTAGGTGGCTATAAATGACGCGTCTCTTAGAGTTTTCAAAGAAATTAGCACTTAAAGGCCCACTATGCAACATTTTTCATTTAATCCATTTCATACTGTTTAGGATGCTAAAATTAGTCATTACGCGGCAAACGAACAGTGTAGAATGCGCCACCGTGGCCAACAGCGGTAGATAAAGCAGCGCGGACCGCCTCCAATAGAATGCAGTGCAATACAATGCAATACAGCGGGCTTTAGAGGGAGCTTGTGAGAGAGAAAAACAGAATGTTGCTTAGTGCCGGTTTAAATGCTTAGCAATCCATGAAGTTAACTAGTACAAAATTATATACTAACTTTTTTCAGTATCCAGTACCATAAATCCATCTTAACCTCTTAGGACAATCCATATTTTCACCCAGTACAGGGTTTCCCCTATGTACACTTGACTGCGGTGGCCCGCCGCACCTTCAAGCCTTGCCGCCGCACCTTCATGAGAGAGAAAAACAGAATGTTGCTTAGCCCCTCTTTAAATTGTCTACAATGTATTCAGAATTATTCATGACAGAGATTCAATATTCAATGGAACTTTATTATTTTTCATTAATTTGAATATGCATTGCAGTGTGATATGGGGTTGGAGGATAAGTAAGCAACTATTAAAGCAGGCTACAGTGTAATGGCTCCTGTTCTGCTGAAAAGCGGAGCTGTCCACCTTAATAGTGCTGAAACCTCTCCTAATACTCCTAATACAGCCAATATTGTAATATTGTATCGCCTAAATGGGAGTTTCCATGTTAAGATGTCAGTATACACCTGCATTCAGGCTGGTCGGCCAGCTTCAGAGAACAATGTAAACTCAATGTGTAGCTTTTCCTATGAAAAATGGCAAATTGAACTGAGATTGTGTAGTTTCTGTAGTATTGAAAGTATTGGTTCAATTACAGTAACTGTAACTTGATTATCTTGTTCTATTAAGGCAAAGTGTTTGACTAGTCTTTGTTTTTATCCTCTGCAGCCCCCCTTGGAGTGTGTGATGGGTGTTTTTGAGCACGCTTGCAACAGGAAGTTTTATGATGTTGTTCCTCAACTTATATTCCTCAGTTCCAAGGTTAACAAGCATTCTTAAAACACGATCACTAAACAGCACTTTTATTTCCTGTGTGTCAACATGAGCAGTCAAACAATGCACATGGCATGTTCATGCACACACGCTCTTGTTCTTTAGCTCCTGCTATTAGTGCTCAGTAGTACAAAGACACACAGATTCATGTAATGGGCACTTCTGTATATAGTGTATGAACATTACCATATATCTGTGTTGTAGTATAGCAGTGATTTAAGTGTGTGTGTGTGTGTGTGTGTGTGTGTGTGTGTAGGTAGTTGAGGCTGGTTGTGTATTCACACTGGATCAATGTGAAAGGATTCAGAAGTGTCTGGAGTGTTTAAATGCGGCCCAAACCCAGATGGATGTATTCCTGGCTGTCAAGTGCAGGTGAGCAAGCATGGATGCAAATAGATTATGCGACTTATAACTACTTTATTTGTATTTACAGTACATGCTTCCAAGTCATTGAATTTTAGACAAATATTACAACAAGTCTTAAGAGGAGTCTGGAAATAAACTTACCGGTATCCATTTCTTTTGTCATTTCTTCCCGTTTTTGTTCCTACCTGTATACATACCTGTATGTCGGTCTCTTTCTTTAGGGCCTTGGCAAACATCTGTGAGGGTTCCTCAGAGACATTAAACATGGCGCGTGCCTTTGTCACCTTGGAGGTCAGTTTGCAACTAAAAAATCATCTCAAACTTGCTTTCATATTTACTGCAAGCGTATGGTCTGTCTTGCCCACGTATGTGTTGTATGTGTGCATAGCTGTGCAAGAAGCAGGAGGACTGGAAACAGATGGCGGCTGTGTTTCTGCGTGTGTGTGCAAGCCCCTGCACCAGCAGCCACCTGCTCAAGTTCTGCATGTCTGTGGCCATGGCGCTGCTAGCGGAGCCCACGCAGTCTCACACTCCTCCCTACAGCAGCTTTGCTGATGCAGGTAACTGCAGTTGTGCATTATTAAGGATTCACCTGAAGAAGTCTTCAGGCAGAGTCTGTGATCAGTCAGAATTTTACTCACGATGTACAAGGGACTTGCGTTGTGTCGCTAACAGGAGTAGTCCAAAGTCACAATGCAAAGACTTTCTACACCTTTCTGATTAGCCTTAAATCTCCATCTATGACATGTCAATTATCTTACAACCAATTACTTCATCCTATTGATAATGACCGCATGAGGCCATCTCCTCTAACAATCGACTCTGTGTTGCCTTTCCGAGGTTGACCTGGTCCGAGTCGCCCTTCATGAAATTCTCTCTGCATTTCCATTGTGTGTGTGTACTCTGTTCATATGCCTAGGTTTCAGCAGGTGCTAATGCAGTTGTTATTTTAGGATTGCAAATGCTGACGTTGTGTAATGTGTGTAGTCGTGTCATTGTGCTTGTGTTTTGCATGTATGCAGTGGCCAGTCATATGTCAGAGGAAGGGACAGAACGAAACTTGTTGGGCAGGATTGGAATCTCTGTCCTGATCCGTTATTATAAGACACAGCAGTGGAACAAGGTATGAGTGTTCAGCTTTACAATGCAAGAGAAAGCCTAAGATGGATCATTGGAGATTTTTAAAAATCAATGCCTATGACCTGGTGAAAATCTCTCTTCCAGGGACGGAAAATTGTTGAGATATTGTCTCTGCAGCAGCCATGCTACTCTGTGTTAAAAGGGGTGTTCAGTAATGAGGATTCCACCTCGCGCTGTTGCCTCATCACCATGGCAACAGAGTTTCACCTTCACTGTGGGAGTGTGGAGGGAGCCCTCAATATCCTGAGAGGTAAAATACACCTCACATAAATACATAACAGGTCGGTCATGGATCGGTTTGAAATGAATATTTGGTTCAAAGAAACCTCATCCATCTACAGTGTGTGTGTGTGCGTGCGTGCACTCAATCGCTGAGTGTGGCGCATTTAGCTTAGCCCACTTCTTTCATTAGGATCCAGACGGGTGAAGTTGGAAGCGACCAAACTCTTTCGTATTTACATACTGTTACTCGAGTAGTTAGCCCAATAACTGGTGAAATAGTAAGGATAACTATGATATAGGGCAGAAAACACTTGGGAACTCTGCCATCTGTGCAGGGATAACAAGCAGAAGTGATATAGTGCCGTCATGCCGTCACATGATGTTACTGTGCAGAGTTATTTATCAAACTGTGTGTGTGAAAGCATGTGTAAGTGAAGTTAATATTAAGGTTGGTACTCGACAATACCTCCTAATGTTGCCAATCCAAGAAACTGTAGTGATGTGATTCAGTGGTTACTGTGTGTGTGTGTGTGTGTGTGTGTGTGTGTAGAGAACAACTGGTTTGTGAGCTGCAACAAGTGGCCGTGTGAGCGTGGGGACGTGGTGCATCGCGTGGCCGTGCAGACGAGACTGGCCCAGTGTGCCTCTAACAGGGATGCGCTGGAGGTGCTCACACACCTGCCTGGACTCCAGCCACCCAACGGTGAGATGGTCACAGAAACATCCAGAACAATGCAGCATTCATCATGATGATATTCATGATGAATGAGAGTTACTAGTGTCTTTTTTACTCTCTTTTTATTCAAACATAGTTTGTGTGTGTGTGACAGATTCCGCAGAAGTGGGTGAATACACAGGCCTGTTCAACTCCCTCCTGAGGTCTTGTTTAGAGCGAACTGCCTTGTTGGTCGGCGCGGACACACTGGAGTTTATGTTGCTCAATAAACTGCATGCAGAGCTGTTGTTGGTTCAGAACCTTATCTTTGACCTTGGCAAACGCAACCGCTGGAATCGTGCCCGAATTCTGTTTCAACGTAAGTTCATCTCTCAACCCATTTGTGTTCTCATTTACATCTCTCATCACCCTTGACCTGCAAAATGGTCTACTACAGCCCATAGGGACCCAAACTCAAATATTGAGTGCCACAAGGCAACATCCTGTTATTTGTGTATTCATTTGCATACATGTTTGGCTGTAAAAGCCATTTTGATCTCTTTAGTGGCAGTAGTTCTTTTAGCATTCTAAATAACCCCTACATAGCTCCAACTGCTCAAATATTAATATTGCAGCAGTTATTACTAATTACCCAACATATGAAAGTTATCATCTACCAGTTTCTATATGTTCTGAAATAAAACTTGGTGTACTGAACATTTCTAGGTCCCCCCTGCTG
>JAGFZM010000425.1:167981-187405 GCA_017657215.1 Limnothrissa miodon | reverse complement strand
CAAACCAGTTATGAAAATGTTGGGACATCCCCTAAACAGTAAATAAAAGAATGCTTTAATTCTCATCATATCAACAACAAATTTGTTTGGGAATAGTCCAAGGACAACATTACAACTAGAATTTTTAAACCTTATCTGGCATCATTTCAAGTTTGAGGCCAGCAACATAGGGAGGTGTCAACAAAAGGCAGGAAAACTTGAGAAAAACCCTTTACAACTACTTTTTCAAAATTAAATTCTCTCAGGTCAATCTCAATTGAGCTTTACTGCAAATACAACTGTCAAAACGTATTAACCAGCATTCATGGTTGGAATGCCGAAGCATGTTCATAGACAATGAGCATTTTATGATATGAACCCTTATTTTCATTACATTTCATTATGGCACAAAAACAATAATGTTGGTGTCAAAATTGATATATTGTTTGCACAATTTACTGTTCTATACTATTACTAGCTTGCATGTTTTTTTTTTTATTTGTAGTATATATTTTTTTTATTGTTTTACTAAGTAGTTCTACTGTGAATTTGAAATATCTTTATAATCCCCACTATAAGTTAAATGATAAAGGCAGTCTGTTGATAGACTGTAACTAATTCATATAAAGTGCTTAACTAGACAGCTGAAATAGCCCATTACAGTAATAGGGCTGTACTTTAAGTCTCACTTCACTCTGTGGATCAGTTTATATATTCTAGGTGCCTGCCATAAACATATCAATTGCTAATATGTTAAACGGGTGGCTTAATTCCTCTGTCTCCTTACATAGGTGACAAGCCCTGGGACAGGACACCACTACACAGGCAATTAAGTTACAGAGGATGGGCATATTAAACACCTTCAATGGCACATTGAAATGACAAATCTAATTTCTCAATCTATTTTGGAAAAAAAACACTTACAAGACAAACTGAATGGCAGAATTCCACTTAGTTAACTGTCAAATTCTGCTTTTGTCCTTTAAATACATTCTTTTGTTGAACAGTTCCCCTTATCTCAATGTATAACCACTTCTGAGTCGATAAAGCTGGGATGAGTTGGAATGCTCTGATATTTGTGCCAGTCTCTGCCAAAATAGAAATTCATTCGGCCTTCCCTTCTCTTGTTTCTTTTTTGTTGTTGTTGTGCCCCCCACTCCCATCCCCACCCCCTTCTTCTCTCCCACGTTTTTATCAACTAGCCAGAATAGACAGGGCCGGAATTAAGCAGGCGGACTGGAGGACTGCACTTGCCCGATAACAATACAAATGGATCTCCTTGCACAGAGAAAAACAGCTGTCGCCATTATTTGAATGCTTCACCTTTCCCCAGTCCATTAATTGGGTCTTTGATCACAGAGTGAGGTGCAGAGAGCCTGATAAGAAATAGGTTATTAGTAAAGTAGCCCGGAGGAGTCCGCTGGGGCCCAGCGCAGGCTGCAGGAGATGAGATAAATCCCATAATGCCTCTGTGCGCGGGTGCTGGTGAGTGATAGGGCTGCTGCCTGCCCTCAGAACGCTAGCAGAGCACAGAGGAGAGCAGCAATACTCTCGACGCAATGATAGCTAATGCAGGATATAAATTCAGCTTCCAGGGATTGAACGTTGGGATTTAACTCCATAAAGATAAATGGTTTACTTTTTTTTTTTTTTTGCTTTCGTTGGTTCGTTCACCACCTCCTTCCGTTTCTAAATCAAACTATGTCACAGAAATTCTCAGCGCTTTCATGTGGCCCGACAGCGGGAGAGCAAATGTTACCACCGGGCTTTGGAGAAGCACAGAGAATGACGAAGAAAAAACATCCTCCCTCAGGGAGCCCATAGCAAGAGGCCCTTTGATGTGCACTAGAGCTAAATTTGAGGAATTAAATCTGATTGAATCTAAGCCTGTTTACATTTCCATGTCCACGGATGGGCCGTTGAGTGATTTGTAATACTTCATTGGGGGAATCGTCAGGAACTTGCTATCTTGTAATCCGCTTCTTTCTTCCTCTATTTAACCCCTTCTCTCCAACTGTGGAATTTCACCAGAGGGTGCGGGAAACGATGCAAGACCTCACTGCAGTGCAGTTGAAGGCAGTAAGGGAAAAGTGCTATGGAGGAAACACTTCACATTAAATTACGGAACACAAGGTTATCTTCCCTCTGCACACACTGCAGTGCCCCGGGCGCTGCTGATCTGTTAATAGCATTCAGTCCAAATGTCATTATTAAGGAACTGAGGCAGTACATCTTTGCACAGGCTGAATGATGCATGTGACTGGCCCTCCATCATCCAGGACGGAGCTCTTCCAAAGAAATGTGGACTTGGAGAGAATGAAGGAGAGAGAGTGAGAGAGAGAAGAGAAGAGAAAAGAAAAAATACAGACGGAGAAAGAAAGAACAAGACAGAGAGTCTCCCAGCAACGCAAGGACAAAAGCGTCACTTAAATGTCAGCTAATGGTCTCTGTGGAACAACTGCGGCGTCGGAGAGGAAAGAGAGCAAGTCTTTATCCCCGAGGGGGTTAGTTCAGGCCTCAGGGATATTCTCTCCCACTCACTCCCACAGGCCTGGGCCCCAGCCACACAAACACAAACATGTAATCCATCTCAGCTGGCTACAGGAGAGTGGCATTCACACAGGTGTAAAGAAGGGGAACGAAGCATTCAGCAATCTATTATTAACAAGCAATGATAGCATTATGATCAACAGCAAAGCAAGCATGACTGCAGAGAACTGATTTAGAAAGAGGGATGTTAGAGGGAGAAAGAAAGGAATGATCTTGTAGGGTTTTTCTGCGTACAAAAACACAGCCCATGAATCTAAAGTTCCATCCCCAGAATGTGTCGTGTGGAATGACTAAGCTGATCTAAATATAGAGCTCATGTCATCTGATCTTTCCAGTGCAAAGCTGCAGCCAATCAGACTTCATTTCACATATGACATGTCACACACAGATCAAATGGACATGGAAATCAGTCATTCAGAATGTCTATCTGATGATTAAGTTGGGGGAAGTTTGTACGTCAGCCTTCAAAACGGATACTGATTGCAGTAAACAAAGCTATTGTGATTGCTGTTGACAGCGTACAAGGGCATACGGCAAGCCCAGAGGAATCTGATTAGATTCTTGCCTCTGACCAGCTCAGGGAAGCAGGAAGAGGGAAGTGGAGTGTAGGAGAGTGCAGATGTGGACACCTAGAGCGCTGCCCGACGCTGGGAGTTCCCCAGATGGGCAAGATTGATGGCGGGAGGGAGCTGGAGAAGGAGGAGAAGACGCTGCGGCCCCCACTGCGTACTTAAAGCATGATTGATGCTGTTCGCACATCCCACAGCCCCACCTCACACACACACACACAGCATGCAGGAGAGTTGCACTCATACACACACACAAACACACACACACACACACACACGAATGAACACACACACAAGTACATAGAAACACACCCCCAAATACATACATACACGCACGCATGAGCACGCACACACACACACACACACACACACACAGTCGTCTCTCTCTACACACAGAACTTGCTGACTCAATTACAAAATGTTCCTTCTTGTTCTGTGGACGGTGCCCAGGAAAAATCTTTGAAAGCACTCAAGCCTCAGGGCCAATCTGTTAGTAATTGTTTTTTTACCAGCTAATAACTTCTCATGAGTTCACGGGGCCACAACATCCTGATCTCTCCTGGTTTGGCTATGAAATGGCGATCACGTATCCCTTTGGAAACATTACACCACTTTAACCAGATCCTGCCTTCATATTGGTTTGATACCATTTAGAGACAATGCATTAAAGTCGAAGACTGAAATAATAACTGTAACTAATTGCACTAAATGTAATTGATTCATATAAGTCTGCCAACCTCACTGCTTTAATCCTGACAGCTTTGCCCTCAAACATTAGTGAGTTTGTCATGAGTTCAAACTTCCTCTGATCAACACCCACTTTAAAGACAACGTGGAATAGCAGTCTCTGTGGCCACATAATCTCTTTGTAAATAACAGTGTTTGAGCAAGAAACCTCCTCACAAAAGCCTGCTGAAGGCTGACAAATGGGAGCTGAAACATCTTCAAACACCTGGGAGTGGAGCCCTGAGAGCCCCAGCACACAATCCCAGCCCATCTATCATGTGCCTGATCGAGCACAGTCCTGCACTCGCCCAAGTCACACTTACAGGAACACTCTCCAAATGAGGAGCACGTTCATCTCATGCATCACACGGGGAACACACAGAGGCCGTGTTCAAGTGTGGCACTGTGCACGTTCTGCAACAAGACCAGTTTAATCGAAAACCTTTGCACGACGCAGGTAACAGATGAAAGGTGTGGACTGCCCTTTGTTTCGCTACAGAAGAATCATGTTCTAAGCGTAAGGCTTCTAGGAGCTTCTATATGTTCTACAGTGTTCAAAAAAGGCTGAGAAAATTCCACGTGCCGCTAAGAAGATGGAGGACGTGAGAAATTTGGTGTGGAAAACCTGGTGATGTGGCTCTCATCTCCCCAAATAAATGACCTGAGAGGACCCATAAATCAGAGCGGCTTGCCTGGTCTTTCACCCCCACACACTCTCTCTCTCACTCCCTCTCTCTCTCTTTCTTTCTCTCACTCTTTCCCTCCACTTCCATCTTTGTGCTTTCACTTCCATGGGAGGAGGATGGGGCAGAGATGGAGAGAGTGCATGGGAGAGGAGGAGAGAGAAAAAGAAAAGAGAGAGAGAGAGAGGGAGGGGAGGTGAATAAGTGCAGCTGACGGCCAGCAGAGTGACAGGACACACCTGAGCTCGGCGCTATGATTAATACCTGTGCAGAGACGGTGTGGTGTTAAGTACCCCGAGTTCTGTGCAATTTATGGCTCCTGCCGCGGCGGCCTCCACCCCTCCCCCCATCCCCACACCACCACTGCGGTCTTCCCCAGCTGTTGTGCACCTGGACACGGGCCCAGGAGAGAGACAAGCCATCTATCTCTCAAAGGGCCAGAGCAGAGGAGAGCAGAGGAGAGGGAGGGAGGGAGGGAGGGAGATGGTGGGGAGGTGGGGACTTGGTTGGTGCTCTGTACAGCCGAGATGTGTGACAGCATCTCACAAACAACAAGCAATGAGCTTGACTGAACATTCTCTTCATGAGGGCACCGACAGTGGGAGAGTAATGACTCGTAAACTTGTTCTCCACTTTTCACATCTAGTTTTCTAGTGTTACATTGGCAGTGGACTAGTAACACACATTTTTGGGTTGCTCTTTGATGCTGACTTGTCTTGAGGCAGATAATGAAGGTAAATATTGCCCTTGCTATGTTTGTCTTAATTTAGCGACAGGCTAATCTGCTGACAGGTGTCTAATGCCTGTGATGGCCACCAGTGTGTTTGGCAGGTTGGGCCTTTTGGAACCAGTCTTCTTAATAAAATGATTCCTTAAGAATTCTTTACCGTCTGCAAATCAAATAGCTGCAAACACGAGTATTTTCTAACCTAGTTGGCAAACAGCTTTGCTAAGAACCCGCATAGAGGCTTTAAGAATTCCTCTTCTGGAATCCGTCAGAGGAGCTCCGACAGCTTGAAAGCCATCCAGACTGATTTCCTCAAACGGCCTCGCCGTCATCCATTCTGTAAGACTGATGGCTCCCAGATCTAAAGCAAATGTTTGACCAAGCTGTTCCACTGGATAATTCAGATCTGGGAGTGATTGGACACATTTGACATGATGCATTTGGCTGTTTAATTATATAAATGCTGAATAAATATTTACAGATGGTCTGCCTCCCTCTCTCTCCTTCTGTCTGTCGCTCTTTGTTTATCCGATCGATCTATCTCGCTCTCTATTCAGCTATTTCTGTCCTCCTTTCCCTCCATATCTTCATTCTCTCTCACTCTATCCTTCTCTCCCCTCCTCCTCCTCCTCCTCAGTGCCATGTCAAAAAGCCATCTCCCTCTTCCCATTCTATCCCTCCATTACTGAGTTCTCTTTTTGTCTTGCTTTGACAAATGTCTCTTTTCCAGCCTTGCTTTCCTCTCGCAGTGATAGTGATTTGTTCCTGCGTGTGGGCATACACAGCATGAAGGCTGGTGTGTGTCTGTGTTCTTGGGCAGGCTAGATGAGAGATTTCAGAGCTGGCCTGGAAGGCATAAAGAGGGACCCCTGAAGCCTGTGATCTTCATCAAATGGCTCTCCATCTCCCATTGACGACACACGGCCCATTCTCCTCACAAGTGCCATGGAATAGCTTTCAGGAGTGACATTTATGGAGTGGGACTTGAGAGAAGGGTGATATTTATTACTGTGCAATGAGTCTGACTTGTCCCTTCTCACGAGGAGAAGGTGAGGTGGAGAGAGCTGTAAAAGGAAGGGAAAAAAAAAACAAATCTGTGGCATTTTATTTGAGATGTCTTTTCTTATTGGCTGTCAAGAGATTGTAGATCATTTGGCAAGGAAATGGTTCTTTCCACAAAGTTACATAGTGCCATGCCTTCACCATCACATCATCAACATGTCGCATTAGCAGAAGCCAAGCATTTAAGGAGTTACATGGGGTCAAATGTCTCAATTGGCAGTGACAGCCCAAATGCAAGTCGGCAAAGACTTTATGTAAAGGAGGTCTCCCACAGAGCTGGATTGCTTCCAAAGTATAACAAGATGTAAGCTGGCAGTGACATCCCCTCACGCATGTTTTATTGCCTTTGCCTCCTTTAATTTCTCTGCCTTTTTAAATTGTTCCAGTTGAGCAATTACTGCTGCTCTGATTTCATACAATTTCACATCTAAGCCATTCAAGGTGACAAATCTATTCAATGAATTCTGCAGTAACATGAAAAATCTATTTGCAATTCATTTTGAAATGCATGTATGATTCAATACAACCCACACATACTGTAAACGCGCGCGCACACACACACACATTCAGAGACAGACACACACAAACACATACACACACTCACCAAAGCCATATAGAAGAGCAGAAGTGACCGATTCCGCTATGGTCTGTGCTAATCATGAGGCCCATCCACTGAGTGAGCCAAAAACTAAGCACACTGAGTAGACTGGGGCCCCACTGAAGGCTCCTTTAGAGCCCCGTGTTAAACGAACACAACAGCAGTTTTAGCAAGTCGGCGGAGGAGGGAGACTTAAGCCAGGTGCTCCAATTAGCCTGGCTCCTTTCCAAAGCATATGGATGCAATGGCACACCGTCACCTGCTATTAATGTGGCGGTCCGTACACTCTCCACTCTCCTGTGTGTGTTTGGAGAGTTACTATACTATTAACATCAGCAGAAAGACTACTGTGTTTCCATATAGAAAGCAGCAGTATGCTCACATTACATTTTGGAGAACACTTTGAAAGAGAATGATTAAGCAAAAAACTGGCACAGGCTGATTAATGAGGCCAGTTGTTTCTAGCCCAAGAGTACTGGTTTATGAACTCTTCCCATTTCAACAAATTAATCAAATAAGTCAATTCAACTTTTCTGATTGCAAAATAAAGTCTCATTCTGAATTTAATGGTGCAATGAAGCTTGAAATACATTCATTGAATTTCATTGAAATTCAATTCATATCCATACGAGGTGATAATGTGTGCAGCCTGTGCTTGAGAGCTCAGGAGCTAGATATTCTCTCCAGACGACCTGCCCATCTGAAGTGATCTTTGGCTGAGGACACTTTCAAGCGCACCTGTTCCAGAGGACCATCCCAAATCACTCTTGCACATGCCCAAGCCAGCGGAGTCTAACCCTGGCCATCTGCAGCACCAGGGAGCCTGCTTCAGGAAGATGGATACATGAAGCTGTGACTGGTGCTCAGCTGGTGAACGAATACACACAGAGAGCGAGGGAGGAGGGGGAGGGAAGGGAGAGGGAGAGAGAGAAAGAGAGAGGGGGGGGGGGGAGGGAGGGAGAGAGAGAAAGAGAGAATAGCGGACAACATTCCTCAAGGACACCAACCCCCCAACAGCTAAGACAGATGTTTGGCCACTAGAGCCAGAATGCCACAGGCATGGAGTGTTCTAGAAAAAAAAGATGATGTCCAGATGCCACTACCTAGGAAGCACTGGTGTCAGCTGCGCATGGTCAGGCCATAGCGCACAGGCCATAACCCACGCCTCTGGAATTCTCCATTGCCCTGGCTCCACTATTTGAGGGTTTTTCTGTTGCATTTAGGGCACCAATTTTTTGTGGACACAACTGAAGTGAGTTTTGTGGACACAACTGAATTTTGGCCCAGTTTGTTTCTCACAAAAGATGATGACATAGCTTTCATCCCAAAGGTAATTTGAGAGATTTTGTAGATCATTCTGAGTTGTTTTTACTAGCCCATCAATTCAATGTTAAAATTTGGAAAGAATCAATAAACTAAGAAATGTGTCTCTGAATCAAAAAATGATGTAAATCTGCCCCCACAGTTACGAGTTTCTGATGCAGAGACATGTGCAAAAAATATGATGCAATACTTACATGAGTAGAATTTTAAAATAGATGTTCTGAACACTTGGTATCTTCTAGTTTCTGCGCTGTCTAAAGAAGTCAAATGCTATTAAATATCACAAAACTCTAATGGGCTACAATCAGGCAAGCCTACACATCCATAATAATATGAGACATGTAATTACAGCTAATGAAATGGCTTTTACTGGGGACGCTACATCCAAGACACATTACATCCAAAGGGGCCAGCAAACATACAAGCATGCCAAGAACGTGAGAAAGATGGCCGTTTTGTCTATTATATGACTGAGAACTGATGAACTACTTGGAGCTATGAGTATCTGGTGATTTCAACATTCACAATTAACTATTATAATTTTGACTATTAGAGACTATTATCAAATACAAGCTTCATCTAACACTTAGGGTGTCTTGGGCTGCTCGTTGTGTTGTGCTTGCAAGTTTATTCATCTAAAACTGTTAAGCAATATTTTTAAAAGTAGTCCATTTGCTTGAATTTCCCCTTGGGGATCAATAAAGTATCTATCTATCTATCTCATTTAGAAATGTGGGTTTCTGTTTAGTATAAAAAGTATGAATTCATTAATAATTAATAAACATAGGTTCCTTGAAAATGAATAACACTTTTGAAGTTATAGACAACAAAAATGTTTGTGTCCTTTTACAAATGATGGGGAAAAGTAGCAACTATTACATGAAAATCAAAGACTCCACCTTCCCCCCAGCTCATCCCTGAAAGGAAGATGAGAAGAACCACCTCCAGCTCCCATTCCCCCACAATGTGTCCCATAATCATTACAGCACAATGAGGAAACTTTCCAAGAGTCAAAACACAAGATAAAAGCTTGTTTGTTCTTTGAAGTTTGTGCTTGCAGTGGTATGTTCTTCTGTCTTCGCTACCATGGGTGTGTTTGTGTTGTGTGAGCAGGGAAAAGGGACTGACCTCAAACTGCCAAGCAGCGGAGGAGGTCTTATCTGCAGGCTCTAGCCTAAACCCCCCCACCGCACATCCACTCAGCTGCACTAATGAACCTCTGCCCCCAAAAACCTCAGAGCCTGTTTGTTTTACTTGCTTGTTAGTTTGTTTTACTTGCTTGTTCCGCTTGTTGGTTTGGTACTGTGTTTTTGTTTGTTTGTGTGTTTTTTTCAGTTTGATTTTGTCTTTCATGATATGATCCCAGTGTTTGATCAGAGACTGCTGTGACCACATGTGTGTGCCCCGGCTTAAATTGGGGATTCTGTTGTACAAAGCCTGGAGGACCCAAGAGTGTCTAATCAACCCTGCCCTTGTCTACCCCAGTTAATACCCTGAGAGATAAAACACAGCTTCAAATAAACACAGCTTCAAATCTCTTCTTCATTACCTGACTGCCAATTACAACATTTCTCATTGTGTATTTCAAGATTAAAATCTCTCATTTAAGGCCAAAGCCAATACGTTATTCAGGCATCTGTCTGATCAGATTCCCTACGTCTTGTTCATCTTTTAATCTCTTTTTTTGGTTTGTCATGGACATCCCCATCACTTTGGCTTACTGCATATCACATTTTACTTCTCAGCCATCACATTCACATAAGACTCCTTCCAGTTAGCAACTTGCTATGGCATTTCTGTGTGTACGTGTCACGATTTAAAGGAGTGAAAATCTTGCACCCGAAGTGTCTCTCCTTCCCCATAAGATCACTTCCGCTGGGCTGCTATCCAGAGAAACACACTGCCATCTAGCATCCACTTGGATGTCTGCAGGCTCCTGAAGGAAGTAGCAAAATTGATCCCCAAGCCGTCATGCTGACAATGCCTTGGTGCTCTGCCAACAGCTCGATAAGAGCTTTTTCATTCAGGCTGAGATGCAAGACAATAGATTTCCCTGATTGGAGAGAGCTCTCCTCCAGCTCAGATGGGGCCTGTGCATGTGCCATTGAGAGGCTCTTGTTCTCTCTCACTCTCAAGACGTTAATACGTCAATCTGCACTACACATTTTAATCGCTTGAGTTAGACAGGAAAGAAAGAGCACACTTTGTTTCATTCAGTTTAAATTTTTTTTGTATGCGTGTCTTTGTGTGAAAGGGGGGGGGGGGGTGAACAATGAAGAATGTTCACTTTCTCTGTGCCTTCAAACATGGAAGAGAACGTGAATGGCCTCATTCATACACTTCAGCTACCAATCAAAATATTTATTTTCCTGTCTGGAATTGGAAGAGAACATATGCAAAACGAATAAGAAAATCATTCATCTCAAGGGCAGTTACTTCCTAAACAATCTGTCAAACCACTTAAATGACATAATGGTAAAGTATGGAACAAATACTGTTGGATGTTACATTGGTTAGGCTACATTTCACTTCCCATTCTTCAAATCACATGACAAGGCTCTTGGCAAGTGGAACAAAGCAACTGTTTTGGCACAAAGAAGAATGGAAACCTTTCTGAATTGGTTAGATTAGCAAAATGCTTAATGATAAAACACTATGTTACAAATTCCCCCTCTTCACCTGTGCATGTCTAACTGCAAATAAAACATTCAATCAACAGAATGCATTCACTATAAAACTATCACAAAAAAGACACACACACAAAAAAAAATGTTAGTCAACATAAAGAGTGGTAGGATGGTGCAGTTCCAGCCTTCTCTATTGTGTGCATATGAAAAAGCCTTGCTGACCTGGACTTCCAATTCCTGAGCTTGCTAAATGAAAATGTAGACATAGGTACTTTAGTCATTGCCTCCTTTTACCCAGTGAGGCGGTGAAGATGTTTTCATGACACGTCATAGTTCCATAGTCATTTTCAAAAGCATTTCATTATTGTAAAAATATCATGAGTTAAATCGTATCTGAAATATTGAAGTCTTTCTGAAGATTTCTGAGGCATGTGGTAGGTCACCATGGGAACAGTCCAAGTGTTACTATAAAGGTGTGGCGCAATCCGCCCAAACACACGTGCACCTGCACACGTATGCGCACACACATCAACGAACTGGTGATGCACAGGATAACAGCATCTGTTTGTGAGTTCTTTATAGGTTTTCCAGTGCACATGTTTGTTTGAGTGAAACAAGGTTAGCAAAACAACAGGAGTAGGAGAGACAGGCTGCCTGCCTGTATACAGAGACTAGGGAGCTGACACCAGACACATCCTCAGGCTACTTCCCTGCCCCAGGACTCAACATCTGGTCTTTAGAATAATGCATCTTCCATTCCTCCCCTCCTCCCCCATCTCTCTCTCTCTCTCTCTCTTTCCCTCTCCCTCTCTCTCTTCTATTTCTCCCTCTCCCCATGTCTCTTTACACAGACACACAGAGGTCTAACCCACCAGCACATGCTCTGTGGTGGCAGACTCAGTAGAGAGCACTGACCTGCCCATAACTGAGGAGAGTGTGTGTGTGTGTGTGTGTGTGTGTGTGATCATATGGTGACCCTTACTCTTTCTCATGGCCCATTAGCACACACACACACACACACACACACACACACACACACAGACGGTCACATGCATGGTGGAGGGCCTGCTGTTCTGATGCCCTTGGTTTTCAGCACACTGACTCACTGCCAGGGGAATTTGTTTGGGTACATTTAAAGACACGCGCCACGCATCTGTTGCCAACTAGCTGCTGCAGAGAGCTAACAATGGCATTATGCCTAGTTGCCAAGCCTGACAATCTGATACAAGATGCAAGATAGATAGATAGACAGATAGACAGGCAGATAGATAGATGGATAGATAGATAGATAGATAGATAGATAGATATAGATAGATACATTGATTTAAAAAATATTGCTCATGTAAACTTCCAAGATGAAATCAGGCTAGTTTACTTTACAGAGATATTTTCATAAACTAATATTTTCTCATTCTCTGTCTCCCAAAATAAAATCATACACAGTACAGATATCCTGCATAAATATGCTTTTGTGAGCCATCATGACTATGCCAAATAGAAAGGCAAGCAAGTCAATCAATAGACTAAAGTTTTCCCATCAGACAATCGGCCCAAATTGGACCCAAAACTGGCGCCACTTGCAGTGATGTGGTCTGGCTCTTCAAAGATCTTATACAATGATTGACCTTTGAGCCCTCATACGTCTCTGCTCCTCCACATAAACAAGGAACTGGGTCTGTACCAACAGAAAGGTTACTGCTCAAAATTTTTCCATGACCATAGCCAGCATGTTAAAAGCCTAAAATGATTTTTTAGAGCGAAATTGACGTTTGTGGAAAATACCCATATATGTGTAAATGGGGCTTCAATATTAGGTAACATACATATTATATTAGATATGTTAGATACTATTAGATACATAATAAAAACTATTAGATACATAATAAAAACAATCGCGTTGGTAACCTTGTGTTGGTTATCGGTTGATAGTGCGAGTTCATGGTATTGTATCAAAGGACTACTTTCTGTCTGATACAGTTTAAATAGCATAAGCATAATGGCGGATGGTGAAGTCCCTAATAAGCGTATTAGGGAAAAGTGTCTGGCACTGCTTTTTTTACTTTAGGTTATTTACTGTTGTTGGTTGTTCACCTGACTGTGGTTCCAGCAGATGTGGGAAGATGAATGTGTGTGGGCTTGGAGCAGGCTGATGTCCTGTGCTTCTCACTCCACCTGTGCTCCAGATAAACTCGGCCTTTCCGCGGGTAGAAATGGTGGTCTAATAAAGAACCTTTGGCTCTTTCCGAATGGACATCCTCTTGGACGTCATTCTTTTCCTAAGTGCACTTTTCCATCCATGCACTTGCTGAATTGATTGAAACAAAATGTCACAATTATGCCCTGTAGCCCTCTCCTTAATTATTCATCAATTAGCGGCTTTTTTTTTCTCCTGGACTGATTTTTCATTCAGTTTGCAGAGATGTATGGTTCCCCTGCTGTTAACCAGTCCAAAGTCATTAGTTTCTGGGTTTGCAATTAAACCTGATGCATAATTCATCAGGCTCAACTCTGCAGACAGCTCCAGAAGCTCAGGAGGCCTGGATGGAAAATTAATGCAGAAAAATGAAGTTTTCTCTCAGGTTGGAACAGATGCCACTGCCCTGAACTGGAGGTGGAAACAAAGTGTGCTTTTGTGCTGTCGGCTGAAATGAGGTGCGGTAGTGGCAGTGGCAGGCGGCACACAGGTGGTGGGGAATATATTGTTAAACACAATCGAGCGCCAGCACGCTGAGGGGCATCTAAAGAAGGCAAGAATGGATGAATAAATCTGGGATGGACTCATTTAAGATGGAGGGGATTGGGATGTCGTTTTACAGAGTGACAGACAGGTAACATATGGTGTTTTGTTCTGCCGTGATGGAATTTTTTTTTTTTTTAGCTTAATGACAAGGCAGGCTGAAGTGCTGTAGAGAGGAGATTCCTTCTAAAATGTCATGAAATATTTATGGGAAAAGCCTTATTATTTTAAACTTAGTATCTACATGGAACAATAGTGTATTGAAAGAGCATGGTGTGTATTACCCACAGACAAGTGATCTCATACTGCCATCTGCTGGACATGACTCACCTGACACATTTCCTAATCTCTATGAATGCTATGCTGAAAGGAGACACACAATTAGGCCAGCTATCATACAGTGTTTAAATGGGCTGGCAAAAAAAAGTCTTGCAAACAGCTGGTCCTTATGTGGATACAATTCCATAGTATGGATGGCCTTTTACATTGAAGCAGGAGTAGGAACACACCACACCTCGAGCTGGCACAGTCAGGTTACTCTTCATGCCCATATCCTTAGAGAAACACACACACCAGCAAGTGTGTTACTTCATATTTTAATATTTTAAGCCT
This sequence comes from Limnothrissa miodon, assembly GCA_017657215.1. Classification (NCBI taxonomy): domain Eukaryota; kingdom Metazoa; phylum Chordata; class Actinopteri; order Clupeiformes; family Clupeidae; genus Limnothrissa; species Limnothrissa miodon. The sequence goes on along the minus strand of JAGFZM010000425.1, from coordinate 173,212 downwards.
GCCTTGTTACTATGACACTCTCTTAATTTTTTCTCTACAGATTTAGGCCTATACCCCAACCCCCCAAAAAAGACGTTTTGCTTCCTAAAAATTGTGGACACACATATTGATCAGCAAGCTAACTTTGATTCGGCTCCTCGTCTCATAATGACCACTATGCTTGTTTCACCACAGGTACAAATCCAACCAAAAATGGCCTTTCACCTCTTACATGATGGAGGCTACCTTGTGTTGGATAGATGTCTGCCTCAGGGAAGTGGTGGATGGCAGAAGACTAGTTCTAGACTAAGATCAATCTCAAATGATCAATTTTCAGACTGAGCAATCAGTCTTGCAAACCAGGCTAGATATTTATTATAACATGTATTCTATATAAGGAGCAATGGCCACTATTCTGGGAGAGTAGTAATGTTTGGAGTATGAGACCCTTCACTGCCTGACTGAGCGATGAGATCTTACAGTATATAGTGCAATGTCCATAAAGTCATTAAAGAATCAGTTACTGAGAACTATTCATTTTTATGCCTTCCTATAATGGTTCAAAATGTATCTTCCTAAAAAAAAGGGGGCTTGCTAATTCAAAAAGCTACGAAACTGAAAATATGTTTAAATGTTATGCCTTGCTCTTCAATGTGTCATATTTGGCAGATTAAGCTAAAGGTGAAGGTGACGTGGTTCATACTTTTTTGAGGTTGATGAACTGGACACATTCCAACCAGGTGGTGAGGAAGGGCCCATGACAGACACAACACCTGCCCCACTGGGACAGCATGCTCAGCACCTCTGGGTAGCGGGGCAGTGCCAGGTGAACCATTGAAAACTTGTTCCTGTTCTCCAAAAGCACCTTCCGAGCAGCCAGCTCCTACAGTAGCAGTAAGCAATAAGCTCATTTCACAAATAGAACTCCAGATAGAACATCTTGTTATTTTATTTCTAATTTGACACAACTAATGTAAAGCACCCTCCACATTTCTCGGCACACCTGACAAAGAGGCATTAAAACGAAGAATGTAAAGCAGAGAAAAACATTCATCTTTGAAATGATACACACACCATGCAGACCCATAGATCCTCTCCTACTGTTAATTTTACCTTTCGCATCTCAACAACTCAACTGATTTCAAATGTCTGAAATGAGAGCTTAAATATGTTTTTGTAGAAAGCTTAAATATGTTGTTGTTGATGCCGAAAACGTTACATTCCTGTACAGATGTATATAACCAGATGCTCCGACTGATTGCTCATTTGTCAAGCTTCTATGATTAGTTCACACAACTAAGAAGACAATGTTGAGAAATGTGCCTTGTTATCAATTCCTACCAATACAATGGAGCTGAACCCCATATTGCTTCCGGTGGCAGGTTGGCACCTTGCATGACAGCCCCTGCCACCTGTGAGACATACATCTTAAAGCGATTTGAGTGCTCATAAGAGTAGAAAAGCGCTATATAAACGCTTTATAAATCCATTTCCATTTACCAATACTACCATAACAAATTACAAGTGATGCTTGCCTTGGTTTCTATCCTGACAACTTTTAGACACGTTTCAGCTTGTAACAGTTCAATTTGTAAAGTATTTTTGTAAACATGACATTTTCAGGGCCATAGATTTTTTTAGGCAGGTGCCAGTGATTTTTTACTTCACTTTCACTATGTCTTTTGTCACTTTCACTATGTAATTTCCCCCATCTAAACTATTAGTTCCTTTTATGATGAAGTCGAAATGATACTGTAGTAGGACTTTTTGTTCTTGAAGCCTCCATAATGGATTCAGTGTAACTATCGTGTGCCATTAAAGGAGTAGGGTGCCAATAAGTGTGAAGAGTGCTGAATAGTGAATTTCCAAACATCTATGAGATCTAAACTCACCTTTAAAGACAAAACCTCTTCCTGCTGAACACAACTCAAATATTCTGGGTGGATGAATGGATTTGCCTCACAAAGCAGCTCTTCCAGGGCAAGGAGCCCAAACTGAGGCACAAAATAAATAAAAGTTAGCAGAAAGTCTTCGGTTGTTATTTGTTACTGAATAGTAAAACTGTTAAGATGTTAAGAAGTGGCGGTTGTTGCTTGGGAGAGACTGATTGAAGAGTCCACACTTCAGCACAAAATGGGAGGCTTAACAAGGCCCCTTATGAAATCTAAATACTGCACTTTCAATTAATAAAAAGTGCTTGTGTGGCAGTCTCTCTGTGTGTGTTTTCATCCATAATTTTTAGCCATTACCACATACATCAGTTGGGAACATGCACAGGTGGTTTCCAGCAACATCTAGCACTCTCAGATTTGTGCAGCCACTGATGCCCTAGGTAAAAATATGAAACATTATCAAGGTTTGAGAGTTGGAACTATTTTACATTAACCATTCTTAACAATCAGTATACTTTATGAAATCATTGTAGGCTACCTCTGGCAGGTCATACAGGTTGTTTCTGGCCAAATACAGTTTTCTCAGGTTAGACAGCTTAAACAATTCTGGTGGCAAGCAAGATATTTTGTTGTTGGTCAGATTGATTTCGGTGAGTCTTGCAAGACAACCCAGCTCAACTGGAATAAACTCCAACTGGTTACCCACCATACTAAAAACCTCCAGATTGCCAAGCCTGTAAAAAAAAAAAAAGTCACTTGATATTTATCAATATGTAGGCCTACCTCATCAAGAAGGTCTTTGTATTAGTGAATTATCATTTGGAGGTACTCACCTTTTTATCTGTGGAGGTATTACTTTGATGTTATTGTGGTTCAAGTTGAGAAGTGTGAGGTTTGGTAATTCATCTGTAGAGGACATTTGATGTTCCCTGTAAATTTCATGCTTCATAAAGTTTTGACGTTTAACAGTGTACAAAAGTGGCTACTCGGATGAGTGGTCCAAATACTGCTAGCAGTATTACTGAGGCCAATCTCTCTTTCAGGCCTGTTACTTAAGGACTAGACCTACTGATAAGACTGCTGCCAGACGGCAATAAATCCCGTTCTTGAAAGCCATAGCCTAAGGATTTACAAACGACCCCAAAACATCAATACCCATCGCGACATGCAGTGGAAAATCGCCTGGCACTCAAAGTGAAACCAGAAAAGCGCACAGATTGTAGACTTGCTATCTGACCCACGAGTTGTGATTTTTATTAACCTACCAAGGATATCTGGCGACAAGCTTTCGATCTTGTTTCCAAACAAATACAACTTCCTTAAAGCAGGCAGTTGAGTCAGAACCACTGGGATCTGTAGAAGAATATTATTTCCCAAGTTTACTTCGGTCAGCTGTAGAGGTAAGCAGGCAGTACATCAAACAACATCCGTTTTCAGTAGCCAATACGGTCTTAAATTGTTTCCTCAGTTTACAAGTAGGCCTAGTCTAAATTCTCAAAATGTTTGCCTCGCTACTCACAAGTTGTAGCGACCGCAGTTCTCCAGGCAAATCTGAAAGAAAGTTGTTATTTAATTGGAGCGCCAAAAGGCTTTTTAAGCGTGCAATAGATTTAGGCAAGTGTGCAATTTTTTTCGAACTTAGATTGAAAGATTTAGCGTTTGCACTTAAAGCCCTTATTATTAAATTATTCGCCATGTCTCACATTTGTTCCCATAGAAACCGAACGCAAGGCGTCCTGAGACTTTTCAAGCCTATCCAGACCATTAGAGGTCGTGCTTGCCTTAGGGTTAGGTTTACGCGATAATAACACCAATGAAAACTAGTTTACAGTTACATACACAGAACAAGGTATAATTCCTGACTTTTCATAACTGATGAAACTTTCCGGATGGAAAGTGAAATGTCTTCAAACTCCAAGAAGTCGTCCAGTTGCCTAAACACTAGTAAAATTACCTGGATGAATGAGAATCTTCACAGGCGTAATTAACACGTAGCCTAGTAAAGTTGATTGTTTACAGATAATTCTAGTCAGGCAACAGCACTAAATTAGTTTCTATGTTGATTGCTGGGTAATCATTGTTGAAGGACTTCAATATCTCTTTTTAAGGGAGTCCTGGCCACAATCTGATTAACATGAATATTGCTTTTACGCACACCACAAGAGAACCAGCATTGTTTCCATAATAGAAAGCCAATATAGGCTACGTTTTGTTAAAGATACTACACTTTCTTCTAAGATTTTATATACAGATAGCCTACTCATTTAATTAGTTCCTCATCTAGTGTAACAGTCTGACAAGCATGGTCTGTAGGCCTATCCCTTGATTTCCTTGACAGAGTTAAGGACAAGTCAATTTGTTAAGATTCTGCTGTGTATTGTTGTTAAAAGCACACTGCAGCTCTGCTGTATGGCACATTGTTAAAGATGAGATAAAATATGATATGATGTATGATGACACTTCAGTTATGTTGTGACATGAATAAATAGTAAATAAAATTGGTTGGCACATGCTGTTGACAGTTATTCTCAATAACCATGTAGTTATTGGCTATGGCCATGTAGTTACAGTTTTTGTGATGGTCGACGCAGTTTTCCTGATTGGGGCATATGCAAGAATTAGGGAAAAATGGTCAGATTGGCCCTGTTGCTCGTTTGTGCTCTTGCTGTTAAAACGCTATGAGACATACCTTGTTGAATGCGCTTACGATTGACTGATTGCTTGCTTGTTATATCAACTGGACGTATGTAGATTGTCTGTATGTGGCTTTAGCACTTAAGTATTTATTATATGCTATTATTTTATGTGACGATGCACTGGCCAGAGACATCTCTCAATTTCATTGTACCTGTGATAATGACAATAAAGGACATTCATTCATTCATAACTTCTCAACAACTAGGCCACTTCTTGTAAAGACTGTCAACACTGTACCTCTGTGCATGTAAAGTACTTATTTTGAGCACTTAATAGTGCAGTGACCAAGGTTTCGAAGCACAACCATGTCTTCCTGAAGGTCCCTGTGGTTCTAACATGCAAAAATGTATTAGCAGTTGGTAAATTCCATAGTTCAAGACTGCAGAAAGGACTGTGGGCTGTTTACAGAGATAAGGAAGTAGAGAAAACAATGGAAAATAGAATTCTGAATGGGAAATAGAATGCTCCACCATTTCTTTATAATAGGTGTTGTTATTCACTCAGTTTTTGAAAAACATAAACACTAGAAAAGTGAAAAATGCATAGCCGTACAAACTAAAGGTTGAATTAAGTTTCCAGGTACAGAAAAAACCTGGATGAATAACAGTAATACATCTTTAGATTACAATAGAGTGAATTGCTTTGCATTTCACTGTAATGACA
>JAGFZM010000425.1:155287-167971 GCA_017657215.1 Limnothrissa miodon | reverse complement strand
TAAGCCAAACAAACACTCAATTTTTCCTGCTTGATTGAGAAATCTTCCACTGATGCATGGCAAAGAAGTGAAACATACCATAAGGACTATGTACTACCAATGAGCTTGCATCAACAATCCCCCATAAATGCTGTCAATTTAAAACCAAGCACATTGGCTATGTAAAACCATCAGGCAAAATGTACGGTGAAAATCAGCTCACTTCACTCTCCTCCTAAATTAGTGCTGTCTTCAATGAAAACTATTTGGATATGCTTCAACAGAGAGGACCGGGTCTAGATGAACTTCTAGCCAACAAAGGTCTATACTGCCGAGACTAGGGCTCAATAGCGGTCAGAGATATGAAGCATTTCAACCTATCCACAGCTCTGTTAAGACAGGTGCTTTTTGGCAGATCTCCCTGACACTAGTCATTTCCTCAATGGGATAGTGGGTCAGAGTCAGGCAGTAGGTAGCCCTCCATGTGTCAGAGGAGCATCAGCCCTCCTCCTCGTTTACTGCTTCTTTTAAAGGCTCCACAGAGTTGTAGTGCTCTCCAAGTCCATAAGCATGTCTCATATACCTGAAGGTTCAAACACAAGTAAAGTATTTATGTTTTTGTGTAGAGTACTAATTACATGTAAGTCAATGTTCACAACATGCTGATACATTCCTACTTAGTTTGTTATGAACAAGCAGTCTTAATAATTCATATGAATATTTTACATGTCTGGAAAAAGTGCTTACACAAGGACAACAGGTGGTTTGTCATATTCTTCCCCAATCTTTAGCAAAGGAGTATCAGCTTGGACGATCTCTATGGGTAATTTCAGGACCTCGGTGAGGGCCCGCAGCTATAACCAATAATAATAAGAAGAAAATGCATTTACTTCATAAAAGACTACTTCCGTTTTGTTCACAATCCAAAATCTAGTGTTGGAGAAATCCTAGTTTAGCAGTATACAAAGTTAAAACTTCAAACCATCTTAAGAATGTGCATGAATACATGTATTCCTGGGTTGTGTCTTTGCCTATTTGATGACAAGCAAATGTGCACACCTCCAGCTGCCCTCCCCAGGCTGCAGTATCTTCCACATCGCAGCAGTACTTCTCAAACTCATCTGGGAGGACGATAAACAACTAAATGTCAGCAGTGCCTCACACTGTTTGCCATGCAAAAACAATCCCCTGCACAACTAACAAAAACAATTCCTGTGCACAACTAACAGCTGCATCATTAAGAAGACACTAGTTTCTGACATAGACCATTAGAGCTTATCCCTAAGTTCTATAAAGTGGCATATCATCTTTAGCACCTGCACTCACCTGCTGTGAATATGTCTCCAGTATTAGGATTTGTGAGAAAGGGCAGAAAGTCCTCTGTGTGGCACCTCATGTAACTAGCAGTCTGTGCACGCAGCGCTTTCAGGCCCAACCCCTGGCCTCTGCTAGCCAGCTGGTCATCAATGGCCCGATACATGCAGTGGCCATCTGACTGGATCTCGCGAACTTGAAGCTGGCGCTCTGAAAGCTTCTGTTGGAGCTTGAGGCTCTCCTGATGTCGAGAGCCCAGGAGATTCTCCTCCTCCGCCTCAGCTATGCGGGCCTCTCTCTCCTTATCCAAGGCCGCCTTCTTATCCTGGAAATGCCCAAATATGAAAAGCCCAAGTGAGGTTCAGTACCATGCAATCAGAGATCATTGAACATGCATGAGATATTTTAATCACATTTTGCAAATATTGTCAAAAATATAAATAACACACAATGGATTGTTTGATGACAGGACAGAAATATGTTAATTTAATGTTGCTCTCAAAGCCAACTGTCTCAATGGGAAATTCTCCAAATATTAGCTACTGAAAACCAGACCCGTCTTTTCTGTGCTTTAGAGGGGCGATTCTGTTTTCCTTCCTTTTGTTCTTCTTCCTCCAAACCAATGGTTTCTATTCCATTTACAACATCTTCAACCTGCATAGATGGGAGACTTTATGGAACATTTCATCGAGGGCTAAAAAGACAACTGAGGTACCAATGAATGTGACGTACGTAATCAAATTGAAATAAAAAGAACCGTACCTTGGCGGTGAAGGAGGTGTTAGTGAGCTGTCGGAATTCCTCCTCATGTTTTTGACTAAGCTCTGCTTCTAATTTAGCAATGTCCTCTGTCAGCTGCTTCCTTCGTTTCTTATCATTTTTTGGAACACCATTTTTCATACTCTGGATTTTTGCTGGAAACGAAGAAATTCCCACCACATGAACAAGTAAGTTGCTCATATGATCAAAAATAACGTGCACGTTATTTCACGTGCACGTGTTTTCATATTTTCATATTCCTTCGTTTGGATAAATCTGAACAACTATATTATCAGTTGACTGATATTGATATCAACCATACCAGCTTATGTAATGAACGATTAAATGTTAATTAAGGAAATCAACTGTTATTGCCCTTCTGAAAACACATGATATGATTAGTCTAGCTAACGTTGGCTAGCTAGTTGACGTTAACGTTATAGTTACCTTCTTTGACCACCTTTAATACAGACGCTAAACACAATAATAACCGATTGTTTCTATTATATACATACAATTTAAACGTAATGCATCAATAAATTAGGAGGCAAGTCTCTTTCATTGGTTTTCATACCTTGTAAATCTTTCTTTTCCTTGCGGTGTTGTTTTGTAAGAAGCTCCTCAGGTGTTTCCGCTGCTTCCATTACTCATGTAAATAAGTATAAATTAAGATATGTGGATAATTTAAATAGTGCACACACGAGAATCCCTTAAAATCGTATAAAATCGCTCCATTTTCGGTTCATCATTGTTTTATTGCCCTGTGCTTTCCAGCATAGCATGCAACCTAACATGCTTCAGCCATCAGCTTACCGGTGGCCTTTCCGGTCTTGTGACGTAATCAACAACTATTCCTCTTATTGGTCCAACCAATGACTAGTGGCCTTACTAAAGGACTAACCATTTGATAAATTCATCTGTTTATCACAATTGTTTGCAGAATTTAAAAATATCTAAAAGGATATAAATAAAACTATGTTAGAGTTAAAAGTAATGTGTACATTCACTACATACACACAGACATGACTTTCACGCATATGTATTCTAGAAAAATTCAAAGAAGAAAAAAAATGCAAGTCTTTGCTTTTAACGTAAAGTAAAGTGAAAAATGCAGAAAGGTACAATGGTATCACTGAGAGTGTCGCTTCAGGTAGCCTACATTGGCATTGCATATTTCAAGTGTGACTGGCTACTCAATATAATAGAATAATCTTTACCTAATTTACCTACCTAATTTAAGTTAAAAAACTGTCCATACAGACAAAAAGACATTATGATGAAATGACAGCAATATGGCAAAACTGCGCAGGTAGATCATACCTGGTAATAATACCTAATACCCGGAGGCTGGCTGGAGTGGGTTGTCACTGTATGGACACTGAAATGGCATAGGCCACTGTAGCACTTCATATGACGATTGTGGCCTCATCCATACTTGACAGTGTAGCCTATGTTGTTAGAGTCACCTAGAGGTCATACTGCATGATGTTGATATATTCCAACTATCAGTGATTGTTATTTTATGCTTTAGAAATAGCCTGCCTTACTTAATAACAAATTAAAGCATATCAGACCTTTCAGACACGATATTCCCCTGTGCTCATATAGCCAGGTGGTCATAGTGCTGTAGGTAGGCCTATGTTGGGACACCTCCCTTCTGATACATTAACAGATGTGCTATTAAGTAAAACTAGCACTCTAGGGTTTTCGCTCACTTGTTAGGGCCCTGGATTCCCAGTCCGTAGTGCTGTCCTGAGCATATGCAGGACTGGACAATGCAAGATCACGTAAGTTACACTGGTGAATGACCCAACTATAGGAGTGAGAATTAGGGGAGTGAGTGTAACAGTACCTAGCTGTTCAATACGGTAAACCTCCTTACCAACACCTTACAGACATGTTAGTGTGATGTCTCAAAATCTGTGGTGCTTGAACCTGCTGAGTGGTGTGTGCAGCAGGGCTGGATAGTAGTCTACAGGACTAGGTTACACTGACCTGTCAACCTACCTGTTAATCTCTGTCTTTCACTCACCTACTGAACTATTAGTTGATTAATGTTTTGCTAACAAACCTTCATTTGCCATTTGTTTTCTTTTTTTCTTTAACCTTAAACTAGATGTTTTTTTCTGCCATGCTTGCTCCAGCCTTCACCCATAGCCTATTCTGCAGCAAAGGCCTTAATATAGCCTACATGTGTTTGAAATGAGATCTTTTGGCTAAAATTGTGAAACAAAAAAAAAACTACAAAAATGCTGTGAAACTACAGTCATGGTGCAATTCGGAGTGGGGATCCCACCCTTTCCTTCATTTCCTTCATTTCCCTCCCTCTGCATAGTCTTACGTCGCTGACTCCACCTCCGCGGAGCTACCCTAGCCGGAGCCAGGAGCACCCCCAGTCCATGTTCTAAAAGAAGTGGACAGAGTAGACCTACACAGCTGTCCTCCTTGTTTCAGTCGCTAATCGGGTGCGACCACGAACGCCATGGCTTCCGACGGCATGGATGAGCGTTCTCCGTTGTTGTCAGCCCCCAACTCGGGGAATGTCACACCCACAGCTCCGCCGTACCTGCAGGATAGCAGTCCAAGAGGTAAAATTGGCATTTTGGATGTAACGCACGACATGCTGAATCATAGGCACTGTGGCATGTAGTATAGTGTTGATTATTGCGGAGCCATCATGGACATCTGTGGGAAATGCAATAAATGCAGACCAATTTTACGAAAATAAAGCCATCCGTTTGATTTTATAAATAGGCGAGGGCTTTTAGTAGGCTATCGGACTATATGGGATATGCATTACTAGCTACTACTGGACATTGCTGAGTAATGTTGTGGCTGAGATTCATGTTTTGAAAAATAGGCTACTAGATCAGTGGTGCCGGAGGCCGGGGATAGAAATTGTTACAATGTTGCACTGAGAATGACCAGAGCCTACTAACGGCCCTGTGTTCTGCTAACGTTACTCATTGACTGACTAGCATATATGTTCTTCTAGTTTGATGTTAAAAATGCGAAAAGGCTGTTGATACGCTGTCATTGATGTTTAGGCTAATGTGTAATCTGTTATGGAAGACTGTTAGGCCTAATGATACCTATCCGTTCAAGGAGTCGCCTAGGGTTTTCGGTGTGTGCAGTCACGCATCACAAATCAGGCAGTCCCCCAATTGCCGACAGGAAAAGACACGTTCGTCACTCTACACCTTTTGACAAATTATAATCTACACTATCAAAAGTTAAATTTTTCCGTGTGAGATGTTTTTATTTTTTCTAGGGTGTTCAGGTTTATCTATTAGAACTTATCATAGAGCTCAAGCTTAATATTAAAATGTTGAAATTATGCTTTATATGTCTACGTTGTCAGTAAGAGAATAGCCTACAGGTAACTAGACAGCATTTTATAATAGCTACACTCCAGGAGTGTCTTTGTAATCTGTTAAACAATTAGAAGATTTTGCGCTTTGATGCACCAATGAAAGAACTAGAATACAGTCCTAGAATGAATAGGTAATGAGGATAAATTCCAGAAAAGAACAACCTCTGACTGGTAACCATTTTCATGAAGTTTTAAATATCGTTAGATGTTGAATATTCAGGTCAGTGAAGTGCTGAAATCATCACAACCAAAATAGATGTAGTAACTATGGATGATGGGCCTAATAACAATTAGTAGGCCTGTCAAACATGGGTCTTGTCTAACAAATATGATATTCTTCAGTGCTCAAAATGCTGCCTAAAAGAATGTCACCTTTGTGCCCATTCTTTGGAAAGTGTCACCACATTTCACCATCTCATTAACATAAAGATTTAGACTTTGGCCTGGAATGGATTCCAAGATCAGAACTCCCCATTTTCAGGGGTCTTTTAATTGGCCTAGTAATTAAAGGCCAAGCAACCACTGTATAGGCCTATTTATGACCTAGTTTTATAGCCCAGCTGGATTATGACTAATTCAAGCTTCTTTGTTTATTTGTCTAAAAAATATCCATGATTGTCTGCATAAAATGGATTACCATGAGATAAGGACAGACACGAAAGGTCACTAGTTTATTTGGGGCATGAAGTGTTGGAAGACTCTGGGGCTAAACCTGCTGATATTTATTTTTTGTATCTTGTTTTGTGTAGAGGTTTTTTTTTTTTTGAAAATCTGTTAAAATAGAATGAATTGTGGGCCAACAGTTAGCTTGCCAATAGCTGCCTGGGTGCTGAGCTATGTTGTACCAATTAGTGATTTGGAACCAGATATGAGAACTATGCATTGAAAATGCTTGAATATGGCCTATTTGGGGTGTTCATATGTTGTGAAATGCAGTGCCTTGTGTAAACTACAAACTGAAGATGGGAAAACAATAAGTAAACATCTAATTTGACATACCAATAACCGAAGCATGACATAAAATGTCAAGTGGATGTGAAAGTACTCTATTCTCTTGATGTCAACATGTAACAGGGCAACCAGATTCCATACACATATCCTTTGTGTAGTTATCTAAATGTTCCTTTATGTACTTATTTAAATGTTTATTTTTCTGGAATTTTGATGTTTTAAGATTCAATGACAAATTGCCTGATACAGCTAGGAGTCTTGAATGAATGGTACTGCTCTCTCTAATCTCGTTCCCACAGCATTGTGGGATAGACTGTGGGGTGGTTGCTGGGAGAACAGGGAGGGGAGGGGGGGGCTGGGGAGCAGCTGGCTCTTGCTCCCCTGAGCTCAGTAGTGGATAAGGGGGTTCTCAGCTTACATGCAGCTTTGGGCTGGTGTGGACAGAAACCAAACACTGTCTCGCTTTTCCCAGTATGGCAGGGTAGGACGCATACTGACACTGTATTGGCAAAGCGGCTCTTAAATTGTAATAGTGGTAGTGAAGCACCTTCTCATGCGGGGATATTAGTTTAAATCTGCCACCTGTAAATGAGTGTATGCTATAGTACACTTTAAGCAATCTTTAAAACACCAATATTGCACTGGTCACTACAGACTTTTATCAAGCAAACTCACTTAAATCTGCATACAAATCGCTGAAGTACATCCAAAAGTACTTCATCACAAACTTATTTCAAGAGTGCTAATGACCGGACACGTTGCAGCATCACCTATTCTGCATGCATAGTTCTACACTCTACACAAATGTATTTCCTGGAAACTACTTTCAAAGCAACAATATGTTGTTTTTGGTGTGAATCTAGGTACCTAAAAGGCACACAAACCTTTTTGGTACTGCAAGAAAGTTATATATGGTGTTCCATGTCATGTTTCAAATTTATTTTTTATTTTGTGGTGGTTTCCTACCCTCCATCCATATCTGCATGGCTGGTGGTCCTTTATCTAAATGGTCAAAATAAGTAAAGTCTCTTTATTGTCAAAATTCTAGCAATCCCACACGTGATGCTTGTGGTCAGGAGAACCAGAGGTCACTGCACACACATCACCTGCTTATGGCATTGACCCAATCACACACACACGCAAGGCAAGCAATTTGAGGTTCAGTGTCCTGCTCAAGGACACTTTGATGGGGTCAGGTGGAGTGAGGATCGAACCTGCAACCTTCCGGTTACCGAATGGTTCCTCTACCACTGTGCCACCATTGCATGGAATGAATGTTATAAAAAAAAGAATGCCTACCTGGGATAGTGATAAAAGTTTATGTGTTGTCTAAATATGCCCACTCCCTACTCAAGTTGCATTGTTAAGAACCGTTCCTTTGTTCTTTGTTCTATGCTTACCCAATCTTAATTTCACTTCCTCATAGTATACAGGAGTGTATGATCTGTCATCTGCACTGACGTGCTTAGTTTAGTAAAGCTGACGTTTGTCAAACATGGGATGACTGATCAAACATGGCTATTTTAATCATGGTAAATTGTGTCAATGCCTTATGCCTCCAGGACCCCAGTTCTAAGAGGATGACATGGTGTGATACAAAATCATTGTTTGTCAAATGGAATGGCAGTCATGCACAGATCACCCAACATTTTAATGATGTTTAAATCAATCCTTATTACAGGCTGTATAAATGACTCCAAATTTCCAATGAGGAGGATGATGTTTCATTTTTACATAGTGAAATTGTATAAATTAAAGGTGCGGTATGAGATGATGAGATGTGCAGGATTTTAGCGCAATTTCATTTTTATCTCAAATCGTAGGCATCTCCCCTTGATTGGCTTGCTTTCTGCCCGCTGAATTCACTATGAAAAAACCCGGTCTCGAACGACAATACAGGGGCTGTGTAATACCTGAGTGGTGTATTTAAACAAACGCCAGCGATAGGGGGATGTGCACTTAAACATAACAAACAAGAGTTCGAGACCAGGCTTTTTCATATTTTATTCAAGGGGCAGAAGGCTAGCCAATCAAGATAAGATGCATACGATTTGAGATAAAAATAAAATCGTGCTAAAATCCTGCAATATCTCATAGAGCACCTTTAATAGATTCACTCAATAAAAGGACAAATGCATATCCGTAGCATTAGTCCATATAGAGAGATAAGATAAGGAAGAGGTCCTGTGGGTACAGTTTAGCCTGGCCCCGCCCATACTTCCTGTGACGCTACATTCAATTTCGCCAGCAAGTCAGTATGGCCATCGTGCCGATTTAGAGGAATTATTTTTCCCAAATCTGTGGACACCAATGAGAAACGAGATTACGCATACGTCATCGGAATGAGTGGTCTGATTGGTTGTAGATTCGTCAAGTAGTATACAGAGGCATCTGATGGACGCAGGTTAAGCCCGCCTCCCAGAAGACGTTTAGTAATGTAGGATGGCCAGACTAAGCTCCTATGAGCTTTGTCGCGCAAGCCAGGCTAGGTACAGTTCACCTGATTCAAAGATCCCCTTTTCAATTGCTGAATTCAGAGTTGGTTGAGCAAAGGGTAAAACTCGATACTGCAGGAGAGACGGAGAGTTTCTTTCAGCATTTTGTTGGAGTAATGTCACTATATTCTTCCTTGAACCTTGTTTGGTGTGGAGTGAAGCATAGTTGTGCCAGAGACAAGGTAACTCATGCTCTCACTTCTCACTCTCAACCTCTGTTGTCACATGGGCTGAAGGAGTGAGGGGATTAAGCATGAGTCACATGAAGAAAAGAAAACAACCCGACACTTTACAGGGATCACGGGGCTGCAGAGTTAGACGTCTGCTGAGCTGTAGGATCATGCATACACACACACACACACCACCCCACATTCCTCTCACTCACACACACATTGGTGGGTCTATAGTTTATTTAGTGTTCTGAGGTAGTGGCCTCTGTTCAAGCATCCTGGTGTTGGGAAGTGTAGGCTTTAGAAGGTCAGAGGTGTCATCTTGTCGCTGAGTCAGCACAAGCCTCTTGTCAGGCATCTTTAATGATGGCATGATGAAGTATCTCCATTACTTCAGCTGCAGGGCCTCAGGCTAACAGCAGCTAAGTCTATGCATAGAAAAAGGTGCCTATTGAAAAAAACATCATTTTTAACCAGTCTGACTTGTATATGTGCATATCTAACAAAATGAGAATATTATCTGTGTGTGTGACCGAGGGGATTGTATTTGTGTACGTGTGTGTGTGTGTGTGTGTGTGGGGTTGAACTCATGTGTCTGTGTGTGTCTTTCCAGCTGAGCTCCCTCCTCCATACACAGCCATTGCGAGCCCTGATGCAGGGGGAGTGCCTGTCATTAACTGCCGTGTGTGTCAGTCCCTTATTAACCTGGATGGCAAGCTCCATCAGCATGTGGTCAAGTGCACGGTCTGCAATGAGGCCACGGTGAGACATTTGCATACATTTTAAGCATGCATTCAAACATCAGATACAGGCAAAACTCACACTCATTCATTCAATTATTCATTCAGTCTCGATTTCTTTCTTTATTTCTTTAGGCACAGTTCCTTACTCTCTCTCTAAAACACACTCACCTTTAAAACCTTTAGAGCACACACACACACACACACACACACACACACACAAACACTTGATTGGTTTAGTAGAAATGCCCTTCATTTGATTTATTAAGAATTAATAAATAGGTCATATAACTATTGTAGCAGCTTTAATATACACAGTTAATATACGCACTGCTATACATATACATACATAAACTCCTATACATCAATATTCATATGTAGGGGGTACGTGTGGGTATGTGATGTGGAATGCATATTGGTGTTTGAGAAGCCAAGTAGAGGTCACTGCAGTAACACCTGGGTGCCATGATAAATGAGTCTGGACAAGGAAGCCTGTGTGGTTCTGTTAGCACAGGTAGATAGCAGCCTATCACAACCAATTCAGATTGATTTTTACACAGTTCCCAGCTCTGACATCAGCTACTGTCAAATCTAGATTTTCTTTCTTCTTTGAGCACCCAAGTCACCGACTCGCATGCTTTTTGGAAATCACAAGTATTTCCAGGGACAAGTTCTCTTGGCCAGGTGCATATCTAGGACAGTTTTCTTAAAAAGCAGGGCTTGCAATTTGGCTGCTAGCTAAGACTGGTAGTCTGAGTGTGGTCTTGTGTTGCCCAACGGTCAAATCTCAGCTGAAAAGGATCAGAAAATGCAGTCGTTCCATGTCAGACTGACCTCAATAAGGGGTATTAGCAGTTGTGTGGCTTTGCTCTGTCTAATTCAAATGGGCAAGAAGTCTGAATTTCAGTCTCCATTTTCATAACTTGGCACAACATGAAATTTTGCAGCTTGGCAATAGCCGTATTGTGTGCTATCCACCACTCGCGGTGCATTATGGCTTAGTATCAGTGTTAGCATGGAGCCATGCTAAAGCAGCTCAGCTAGTTTGAGGTGGTTTGTTCCGCTGTGTTTACAGAGCCTCTTTTTCTCCATGTCCCTTTCTCACTGTAGCCCATCAAAAACCCTCCGACTGGAAAGAAGTACGTGAGATGTCCCTGCAACTGCCTGCTCATCTGTAAAGACACGTCCAGGAGAATAGGCTGCCCCCGGCCCAACTGGTAAAAGTGATGTGATCGTTTTGGTCATGTGTGTGTAAAGTGTGAACTTCAGTGTGTGTGTGTGAGAGCAGTATATCAGTAGTGTGAGAGGACTTCTGTCCATTCATGTCCAGGCTCACGCTCTGATTGTTCCTCTCATCCAGTGGTTGAAATGAGGGTCTTCTGTACAACAAGCGTGGTATTCTCTGGCAAGACAAAGACTTTTTGAAGGTGGCTAGAATGCTTGTCGGAGAAAAGTGACGTTGAACTCTTGCTTTTCCCTGTTTACTTGTCATCAAATCTTCTCTCCATGGGAGACAAACCTTGCACACAACAAGAAGTGATAAGACACGGTCAAATCAATTATTACCTAACCGGGTAGATCTGTTGGACATGATAAAATCCTTTATAAAATAGAACATTTTATGTGACCGAACCTTTTCTCAGAGATGTAGTTTCTTTGACATCATCAAGTGTCGCCTCTCCTTTCCCCAGTAGACGCATCATCAACTTGAGCCCGGTGATGGTGATCCCAGAGGAGCAGCCGGCACAGCCGGCTTTACCTGTGCAGCCCGAGGGCATGCGCGTAGTCTGTGGGCACTGCGGCAACACGTTTCTGGTAGGACAGCCTAAACACAATACAAGCAGTCCTTTTAAGCCCTTGCATGCATATGAACCATATGCTTAAGCCTAGTATATTGTGTATCAGCCATCAAGTGTGGGGTTGTGTTGTGTGTGTGTGTGTGTGTGTGTGTGTGTGTGTTTGTGTGAATGTAACTGGGTCTGTGGCTGGAAGTGTATTTAGTCTAGGTGTTCAGATCTAAACCTAGGTCTTTTATTTTAGTTTATTTGAGTGTTAGTCTTAATAACATACCTTTAACCTGTGTATGCTCATGTTACATGCTCTTGTATGAAGACATGCGTTGAACTGTTTGTGGATGGCAGTAGCCATGTAATACGTTGATCCCTATAGAACCATGTCTTTAACCCTCCTACATATATGATTACATCAACCTCCTGCTATGCATTTGAAGTGTGAAGTGTGTGTGTGTGTGTGTGTGTGTGTGTGTGTGTGTGTGGGAGGGAGGTGTTTGCACACTAGTAGAGTAGTTTGGCCAACAGCTATAATTGACAGAATTAGCAGATGCTTGATGTTGGGGCTAAACAGTGGCTATGTCACATGTTCTGAATGAGTGCCTGTTGTGCCTCTGGCATCTAGGGCAGTGAGGACGCTCCCGCTTCCCAGCATGCATCTGGCCACCCTGCTGAGGGCTCCTCCTCCTCCACCAAGAGCTCTCGGGTTGAGTGTCCACCCCACACTTGGCTTTGGGATGGGACTGAACACTGTTTGTCCCTCCCCCCACTTAACACGAGTTTAAAATCACAGAAACGTGATTGAAGTTTGATTTAACCCTCAAATCAGTGACCGGTCAGGTGCAGTGACCACTCACTGAATGATGTGGAGATTTCTGTGCCAATTTGTTTGTCTGCAATCATTTGGAAAAAAAAACAAACATATGAAATAGCACTAGTTCAATATCTAACTACTCACACAGTCACTGCCTTTCTATGGTGTCACTAACGATCTTGTGCATAATGGTTGAATGAGAACCAAACTGTCGTCTCTAAGCTCTGTGTCTGTCAGCACAGAATGATTTGAAAAGGATGTCAGCTTTGTTGTGCAGTGAAATACTCACCTGAAATCCC
>JAGFZM010000425.1:144649-154887 GCA_017657215.1 Limnothrissa miodon | reverse complement strand
CTTACTCCTTGTCTCTCTTCTTCCTTCCCTCACAGTGGATGGAGCTGCGCTTCAACACTCTGGCCAAGTGCCCCCACTGCAAAAAAATGTGAGTGGCTGAATGTGAGCCCCTCCAGCAGGGAGAGATCAGTGTGACCCCTGTAGCATCTGGGCACGGTGGGGGGAATCAGTCTCTGTCTCTGGCCTCTGCTCTCTCTCTCACGAGCAGGGGTGGCTTTGGGCTGCTTCAACCAGCTGGACTTTCTCAGGCTGCCATAAATCTATAAATCAGCCTTACTGTGCCAGTGGGTCAGGGTTCGATTTCTGGGGGCTCTGACGTACTGAGGGGAAGTCACATGCGCTCCATGCAGCGTTCCATTGGCACATTGAAGGTGATAGCCATGTGAGATGCAGTAGGCAGGGCTGGTGAAACATCCCATTCATACAGGATGACTGCTTCTAATCACACCAGGCATTGCCACATAGAGAGGTAAAGAGGGACCGGATGAAGAGAATGGGATGCAAAAAAGGGTGGAGTAAAAGATGAAGAGCAAAAAAACAGAATGAGAACACCAGAAAAAAGGAGAGACAGAAAGAAACTGACACAGAGAGAGAGATTATGCAGTAGTCTTTTAAGCTATCTGATTCTGATTTTGTTGTGATTTTACAAGAATGTTTCGGCAATCCAGTCACATGGAGAGCATGTGAGAGGATTTCAATGAGTTGAGAGAGAGAGAGAGAGAGAGAGAGAGAGTGTAAATGTAAGTGTAAATGTTTACATGTGGAAGGCTAAAAAAATTATTAAATGAAGTTGTGCTGCTACACTATTGGTAAAAAGCTTCACATGCTGCTTTGACTCATGGCAAAATGTATGTGCTCTGTTCACACTATGTTTATGGATTAGGGATTTTTCTTGTTATTGACAACCCTTAATAGTTAGGGGATTCAAACAGCTTAGGAGGAGAAGAGGAGCATGTGTCTAGGGCATTTTTCTGTGTGCCTTTCAGAACAGCAAGACAATATTATCAAGAGTGGATTACATCCAGTGAGGTCTAGCCAATCAGGAATAGGGTTTCACTCCAGATCATCTTGCCTACTGAAAGGCTTGAGCCACTGTAAACATTACCTCACAGTCTAACATGATAAACAGGAAGAATGAGTCAGCTACACCAACATGCTATAGAAAGCAAGTGAGCATGACCCAGCAAAAGCCATGTTGTCATGCTGTCAGTAGGGCTCAATCTTGCAGCTATAAATGGGTGAAATACTGATTTTAGAACTTTTTGGTTTTGTCTTCATTTGGAAGAACAAGGTTTTCTGTAATCAGATGCGAGAAAAAAAACCCTGCAGTATTTTTTTTTAAAGATGTCTACTGGATGTCTACTGCTCTTAATTATAATGCAGAGAGAGAGAGAGAGAGTGAGAGAGAGTGAGTAAAGTGTGTTGATGTGCTCTGTCCTGTGTGCAGATCCTCTGTGGGCAGTGCCCTTCCTCGTCGGCGCTGCTGTGCCTACATCACAGTGGGCATGATCTGTGTCTTCATTGGTGTCGGGCTGACGGTAAGCACTCTTCCCCCAACCCTACATTCTGAAGCCTGGAGAGCTTGCGCCACTGCTCTTATGGCTGGTGTATGGTGTCCTATTCTGTAAATATACACTGGTCTACCCACATACTGATTAAAACATCGTTTGGCTTTGTCTTGCTATCATGTTGTTAATGTTGCTAATAGAGTCATATTGTATATCGTAAAGCCTTCCACTTTGTTCAAAGCAATGTGTGAAATATTTTACAAAGCTTGTACTGTGAACAGACGTGGTAGCATGTTGCTAACTATGTGGTGGGATCTTAGATTGTGTGAATATATTTTACTATACTGTATGTATGTTTATCTTGTATCTCTGTGATTGTGTGCAAGCTTTTGGGTGTTGTGGTTCAGCCTCTTCTCTTCTGTCTTCATGTCTCCTGTTATCTTGTCGCCATTTTTAGGTGGGCACTCAGGAGTTTGCCAGTCGCTACCATGCTACCTACGTTTCATGGGCCTTTGCGTACCTCTTGGGTCTGATCTGCCTCATCAGAGCCTGCTACTGGGGGGCCATCAAAGTCAGCTACCCTGAGAACACCTTTGCATAGACTGCCAACTTATCCCCAAAGGAAGCCCCAACTGTTGTCAGTGTTCAGTCTGGTCAGACATGCCCAGGTACATCACCACATGTGTCAGTCCAGGTAACACGGAGTCATGATCCACGTCAGGCTCTTTACCGTAGAGCAATCTGAAAATGACCTAAAAATTATCAGTATTAATTACATTAACAATTACTTGTGAATTTGATTGTAGTCTTGAAAAACAAACAATGATGCATTGATTCCATATGTAATGAGACATCTGAATGGCCTGTAATATCATTAACTTGGAGCTGCAGCACCTGATGGCTTTTGCCCACCTGGACCAGTATGACCTGCCCATCGGACTTGTATGTGTTCCAAGAACTCCGTTTTTGTTACCAACCAGACCAAATGAGGTTCTCTTTTTATTGTCAAATTGCCCATTGCACTACAATTTTATGCAATTCTTTTGTTTAGTTGCTGCTAGGTGACACAGCTGAGGAGTAACTACTGCGATTAACTACTCATGCTTACCGCCATGGTACATTATTAAAAAAGAGTATTGGATGTGTCCCAGGGGTGTTTTAAATGTCATGAAATAACTGACTGTATTAAATGTTATTTGTGCCAATCTCGCCAAACTAAATGTCTGTTGAGAACAGATCCTTGCAGGTAGACTGTTCATTTTTAAAAAGTGACATATATCATAGGCTTACTTTTTGCTTTCATTGGGAGCCATGTTATTTATGAACTTCAGATCAACCGATTCTCTTATCAGACATCCTGTTACTCTCTCTCTCTCTCTCTCTCTCTCTCTCTCTCTCTCTCTCTGCCTTCATTACTGACAGTATTAAAATTCTGCTGCATAGAAACATCATGATTGCATGATTGTTCTTTTTTTATTTTTTTTTAAGCACACATGTTTTAGCATTATTTTTATTGTTGTCTTTTAGGCACTCAAATGGTACTACTGCTGTCATATGATCCTACTGTATGTAGACCATAAAACTCCTACTGCTTCTTGCCTGTTTCCTAAATCCAGTTCAAACCTAGCTAGCTAGACGCGCATTCTGATCAATGGGCACAACAAGTCTATCCAATCTCATTCTGAATGTGATGATGTACTGAAGCTCTTTGTACATAGTTATTTCAGCACATTGAAACTGTAGCTTGAGTTGAAATACTGCTTGGGTCTTTTTTGAAAATGATAATTTACCAATAAAACTAGTAAAATAACTTTTTTTGTGTTTACCCTTTTCATTGTCACTTCTTGAAGTTCATTTCTGTCTACTGGTATATTGATTCATAATTCAGAGTGGTATCTTTTCTCTCTTTGGTGTTCCATCATAGAAGCTACATCAAAACAGCAGCTCAGCTCTTGACAGGTCCAGTGTGTGTTAATGTTTGGTAAATGTTTGGGTGTTAGTGGTTTAGAATTGATAATGGGGGTCATAAAGTATTCTGTGAAACTATTTACGTGCTAAAAATACTCATGGCAGAATACTTTAAACTTTAGTGACCCACCTTTCAAATGAAAAACATTTCTGATACCCTTTTTATAATTAGTATTGTATCAGTTACTGTGTGGTAACTCCAAATGCATTGACTGGGATTCTGTATAGACTCTGTAGTGTTGATCCATAATGAAATGAAATATTCACTGTTTAAGGAGTTCAATCCTTCAGCCTAAATCACACCAAAGATCTTAACCAAGATTTACATAAAACCTTTTTCATGAAACTGCTGAAGGCTGTTCTAATGTAAGTATAGAGTCAGGGTTGACCTTGCTACAGATAGCCCAGTGTAGGCGGTTCACAAGAGATCAGCTCAGTATTTTGTACTTTTATTGACTGTTGTACATCCACATCATTGTTTGCAACTTGATTTTAGGTTATTTGTCTTCATGAAAATCAGTATAGTCATGTGGCTGTGTGTATGATCACAATACAGGTCCACTTAGCTTTTTTCAGGACTTATTTAATTATGATTAAAATACACATAATGATTTATTCATGCATACTTCATGTACCTTTGCTCTCACCTGTAGTTCAAATTGTCTGCCTTCAAAGTAGGCTATTCACAAAAGGCTGCATTCTCTAGAGGTGAATGGGGTTGACACCACTGTCAGTCCCTGGTCCTGTGGAGGGTTGGCTTGCTTCCATGTTCATCTACCACTTTCATGAAAACAGACGGACAGGTCTGAGGGGACACATGGTCTTCACCAATTTTAAATGGCAATTATAACTAAATTACATGACTCAAGATCAGTTAGTATGTCGCGTGCACAGTGTGCTAAAAAAAGCTACTTGTTTATGTCTTGTCACAGGGTGTTTTTAAAAGTATCCACAGGGTGGCAGTGTGGACACACAAGAAAGTTTCTATTGATTTTATATACCGGTAGTTCTTCGGAGAAAGAATAAACACACAATCATTTAAACCCTCATAGCTCCCACCAGACCTACTCCAATAATGGACTTTCCTATCCTTTGGCTATATCCACAATCCCAGAGAGATACATGCAAATAAGAAATAGGCCCACTAGGGTCATTGTGATCAGACAGATGCATGCACCAAGAGATAAATTAAAAAATCAGCAACTTTGGTTGGGGAAAGGATTCACCAACAGCAGATGAGAATCATTGCATTCAGTCAAAAAAATTTAACATACATGACATTCAGGTGATCTTTATTTTTACTGTCTAACTGGTTGACTTAGAGCAGATTTGTTTAATTATTGTTACTGTTTGGTGATATTTATGGATATTCCAAATGCAATCTTTAACAAATTATTAAATATGCTAATGCTCATGGTAATGAGCATTAACATGTGTGATTAAAATATAATGGAACAAAACATTAACACTCAAAGGTTCTTACACACTGGTGGCCACATTGTGCTACTGTATACAAATAAATAAAGCTGACATAAAACTAACGCTGGGCAATTTTAACAAATTAATCAAGCCAACAGTCAGGTCAGCTAGTCCACTATAAAGCACATTCAAGTACATTGTTTACACTTACTGTTATTATTTTTTTTATTTTTCCAGATTTTGAGTTTTTCACACTGTTGCTTGCAAAGCAATCAGAAAATAAATTGATACGAATTAGATCCTTTTCTTGAGTTCATATTTTGGCTAAATATGACATTTTGATATTGTTCCTCAGATGAAAACACACTTGAAAACACACTATTGTCATGCAATTTGGCCCCATCCAGTCAATCAAAGGTTATTTTTCCATTGAATAGGCCTACAGTGTCTCTGTTAGCCTATACACACTAAGGAGACACAAAATTACAAGACAGCGGTCCATTTGCCTCTCGTTCTATCATTAGGCCCATGCCTATTTATATATTGAGCCTATTTGTCGTCGATATCTGTAATATGACCAGAGTAGACCATGAGGGGTGGAGGTGAGGCGTGTTATTAATTTTACTTGATTGTGGTTGGTTCAAATACTATGACATCTTCAAATGGGCGGTACTTGTGTCTTTGATTGACATTGTGTATAACGCTGTCGAGTTTGGTGCTAGCTTGCGACTGGAGAACTGGGCGCTGAGGGGTCACCCAGACGGGATAACTGTATCACCCACGCTGGCATTTACAGGTAATTCTTTACTTTTTTCAGAATGTCATACCTAAGTGATGAACGTTTTTGATCTAAATGTCGATAAAAGTTGTATAATTATTGGGCACTTGTATAACGCTAACCTCTGTGTTAACGTTCTCGTAGCAACCAGTTATCAGAGGGCGCAGGGTTTGCTGGACAACATACGGAACCATGGACCCCGTAAACTGCCCACAAAACCGGAGAAATTACGTTAATTACTTGCTTCTCAAAAGCAAGATTATAAATTGTTTTCTCTGTCCAGTCACTGACGGCGCTTTGAATGGATGACAAACATGGCGCACGTGTGGCAGGATGTCTGTAATTGGCTAACAATCATGCCGCCTTAAGATCTGTACGCTACTCGAGCCTGCACGCACCGTGGAAAGATACGACGCTTTAAAAGGCAATGCGCCGATTCAGTAAATGCTATTCGGACGTATGTTTAACGCAGCGTTTAAGTTTGGCCAGATTCTAAAGAAATCCTTAGTAAACAGCTCTCGACGTTTCCTTGTGCCCACAGATCTGTGTAACGTTACTTCAAGCTCTCCTGGTTGGAACAATGACTAAACGTTAGTTTATCACTCTCCGACCCATCCTTTCCGTAAAATATGGCTTTTACTGTTGCTTGTATACATGTGTGTGGAACCAAATTACTACTGGGCTCCTAAGGTCCGAACCGAAAGCTTAGCGGTCCTTCCAATGAAGTGGATTAAAGGGTACAGTTGGTGAGTAGAGTACTCACTACCAGGTGGCACATGCAGGGAAAACCCCCTACGTCTAAATGACGTGAGTTTCCGGGGATCCTAAAGGGAGGGACTTTAGACCTTTACACCCACATACCCCACCAGTGAATTACTGGAATTTAGAACCTGCCTTGTTGCATTATTGATCTGACTGGTGTACATGGGATTTGCAAATATAAGACCGTTACCTGATTCACGAAGACACAAGATTGTTCAGTATCATTGCCCAGTGGGGCCTGTTTTGACTGCATTGGGGTTGTTAGAAGACATAAGGCCACACCAATAAAATTAGTTGGTTCACAGATTCGCCGCTTGAAAAAAATGCAAAATGAAATAAAAATAAAATTGATTTCGAACTCACACGAACATAAAAAACACAGAGGATGATAGCTATATGACTGAAAACAGCATGCTGCGTTCACGTGAAGTCGAAAACCAATCAAATCGTGCCTTTCACTTCAGAGTGCAAGAGACAAGAGACACGACAGTAGGAAAGATGCCGATTAGAATATTTGATCAGAAGAGAAAAACATTTGACAAGTGCATTGAAGAGGATGAGAACTTTGCGCAGTTGTACTCACGGTGCTGAGAGCAGTCTGCTTGTGCATCTCTGTGGAGGTGAGTTTGAAATTTCATTGATTGAGAGGCGAAAAAAAAACCCATTCAAAGTGTTTCGCCATCATAATCAATCAATAAATGAATGAATAGCATGTGCCTACACACTCACATCCTCGCACGCGCACACACACGCTTCTCATGCAAAAAAATCGTCTCTTTTCTAATGAACATTAACTGTGAATGTGCTAATTTACCTTCAGAACATTTTTTTTATTTTTATTTCGCTCGCTCGCTCCATATTTTTCCTGAAAAAATCCCGAGAACCAACTAATTTTATTGGTGTGGCCTAATCTGAGTTTGTAAATGGTGGTGTCAAAACAGGCCCAAATTCTTGTAATGAAACCAGTTCAGTTTTATTAAGCTAGATCTTTAACCCCATGCAGACTGCATGTCACTGCACTGAAGGTTTCTGTGGAGAAGGACATTGATGAAGCAAAAAAGGATTCTCTTCGCCCTCAAAGTTATCTTAATGTAACCATATTTTTCCTGTCCTTATTGGTTTTGTGTTCACAAAACCACTTACACACACACACCACATATCCTACACACACCCTGGAGGTGTGTGCTAAAGAAAAACAAAAAGTCATGTGATGTGTTATGTCACACTTAGCCTAACTATTGTGATATTGCTGAGCACAGGAGGAAAATAAGTCAGAGGGAGACATTAGTCTTTAAGAGACACATGTCAGCTCTCCTTCCTGTTCTAAGCTTCATAGTGTCATTGTTTTGGCAATTACAGTGATGGTCTTTTTTTCTTTTTTTAACAAGTGCATCACCCGTGGGCCATATTTGCTGAAACTGCCTAATCCTCTTTTGCTTGGGCACTTGGCCATGCAGTTTGACCCACATATGCACTGTGTGTGCGTGTGTGTTGGGGGTTGGGGATATTAGGTCCAGACCACCCCCACCCCCCTCTTTTTGCTTCTGATGTATTGCATATAAGTGAGTGTACATGCAGAGACCTATTGGCTGTCTCTTGGGTGAACTGCTGCCAAACTGACAGTAAGGCAACTATTGCATGGCATTTAAGGTGGCAAGGTGAGTCGATGAGTTTGAAAAATGGAAAGGAAAGAAAAGTGACCTTTACTGTCCACAGATTGACACAGCAGGAAGTGGGGGTGGGGATCAAACAAGTTGCAATTGGACGCCAAATAAGATGAATTTATCAGTAAACCGATTATATTGTCTTTTAACAAGAATGTATGGATGTCCTTGAGGGAAAAAGGCTCCAGTGATCCTCAGGCACACTGGGCCTGAATGATGTATCCTTCCCACTGTTGTTCAGCTTGTCTATTGCTATTGCTGATGGCTGAGTCACTAATGTCATTTTAGCTTATCCTTGACACTATACTAGACGTGAGGACGTCTACAATCTGTAGGCCTAGCACCACTGATGAGTCCTGTTGCTGGGAGAAATGTTTGATTCATTGCTATTTTGCAAAAATGTTGGACTCAGGTTTTATTTGCGTTAAGTAAACCACTTATAATCATAGTGTTCAGTTAAGGCAGCTCGACCTTCTTTTTGATCTTAAACATTTGATGGTACTTTTCATCCAGAAAGCTTCATCAGTTCTGAACTTCTGACTGATGTTGGAATTACTAGGAGATGTGCCTGTGGGTGCCAACTGTAGACCACACCCCTTATCATGTGATCAAGGATCAGAAGAATCCCTCATTAACAGAATGGCATAGTCAATGTGTGATATTTGTGTTGAATGATTTTCAGTTTTCAAGCTCAAACTATCACACTATGACTACCACAACCTGGATGAATGAGAATCTTCACAGATATAAACTACTTTTAGCAGTAATGGCACAGTGATGTGTAGTATGTTGTGGAAGACTTGTCAGGACGGTAGAACTCAAAAGTTACATCTTTGAAATCTGCTACTATATGAGACAATGTTTTTTTAAATTCGATCCAATTCCTTACCATTCAGTGGGCGACCATTCATCTGGAACAGGCTAAACAGTCTTGCATAGAATATACTGTGAAGACCTAATTGCATTAAGGTGAACTAGTAAACAAGTACAATCCATATATTCGTCAGCTACACACACACACAAACACACAGATGTTATGAGTGGAGCAGACACACACTGTGAAGCTCTGATCCCTTTTAATCCATCACACACTCAGTCTGTCCACTAGCTGCTTGGCACCCAACACCGTTGACTCCACCCCTTTTAGTCCTCGTGTATTGGTGACGAAGTGTGTGTTTGGGTGAAAGTGTGTGTCTGTGTGTGTGACTGCCTTTACTGTGTAGAAATGTTTGACATTGATCTGAATAGTACTCACTTTTTTCTGTCTCCCCATTTGTTACACACTTTGAAAGTGTGTGTGTGTGTGTGTGTGTGTGTGTGTGTGTGTGGTGCATGTTCTCTGAAGTGGATAATGGGATAAACAGGAGACTGAATGGCTTTGCAGCCATTAAAATTCTTTGTGGTGCACACACTTAGACACACACTTTACAGGCATGCATGTACCAAACGTTACAGAAATAAGGCCAGCAAATCAGACACTACACACACACACACACACACACACACACACACACACACACACACACACACACGTAAAGCCTTGCTAGGAGGCAAGGGTATGAGAGAAAGGCAGAAGAGTGGATATTCATTTGCTCTAAAACATCAACCCCACTTTGGCATTGCTTCCCCTTCACATGCTCATTAGTGCAAGTGACAGTGGGAGGGGGGGATATTTACTCGTTCTTTGGCTTACACACACACACACACAGGGAGGCACAAGCGAGGGAAAGGAACACATTCACACAGAGGTACATCCACGGAGCGGCGGCTGCCTAGACTAACAGTGTTCAGTAGAGAAGCAGACAGAACAATCAGACAGTCAATGCAGTGAGGGGAGGATGCTGGATTGACGCCTTTACAGATCTAATCTATAGGACTAGATCAGGGGCCTGTCACTCTGGGCTCAGTTGGCTTGGGATTTGGTACTGAGGTCTGTGGTGCTGTTGACCATGCATAGAATTCCCTGAAAATGTTGGGTTGTGTGTGTGCGTGTGCTTGTGTGCACATGTCTGAATTGTTGCACAACAATGAGCCTCTGTCATTTTAAGTGATTGTGCGAGACAACGGCTGCGATGCCGTTCCAGCCTGTGCAAGGAGTTTCTGTGTGTGTGTGTGTGTGTGTGTGTGTGTGTGTGTGTG
>JAGFZM010000425.1:124437-143129 GCA_017657215.1 Limnothrissa miodon | reverse complement strand
CCCCCACCCCCAGCTATGCAGCAGGTGTTGGATAATCTGGGCGAGTTGCCCACCTCCACCGGAGCCAAAGACATCGACCTGATCTTCCTGCGCGGGATAATGGAGAGCCCAACCGTACGTTCCTTAGCGAAGGTAACACACACACATGAAGAGCCTAGTCAGTGTGCTAAACCCAAGGTAACCTACTCACCGTGCGCGCACACACACACACACACGTGCACACTGCCTAGCCAAGCCTAACCTACTCAAACAGGCGTAACAAGAAAAACAGTTGCACAAGAAAGCCTTTAGTGTAACCTCTACTAACTGCTTCTGTGTCATCAGCATATGCTAACAATGCTGGTGAAGCTAATACATGTACTACATATCCACCACTTGATGATAAAGCCCCTGACTGAGACCAACTGTAACATTTAAGTGGAAGAGTAGTCAAGGAGAGGAACAAACAGACAAACATTGTGAGATGATGCCAGTGTACCAGTCCAATGGATTAATTCATTTGTGTGTGTGTGTGTGTGTGTGTGTGTGTGTCCAGGCTCATGAGCGTCTAGAGGATGTGAAGCTGGAGGCGGTGCAGGAGAATAACGTGGAGCTGGTGAATGACATCCTAGGGGACATCAAAGGTCTGAACGTCAGAGACGACAGTGCAGCAGAGCTCTCCAAGATCCTCCAGGAGCCCCACTTCCAGGTGAGAACCCAACAGCACCAGGCAGCCCGCTCAATGCAGCTCCAGCTCCACCTGCTTGAATGCTTTTAGTGCTCCTGGCTGTGTCGATGGCCAGTGTCCCCTTAGCCTTTGCTGTCTGGGTCCACTCATTGAAGGTCATTGAGGTCCTAATAGTCATTTAAAGGTGTAGTGGTCCCATTGCGTTGTTGGGATGTTGTGGCAGTGCTTCATGGGAGTAAGTAGTGGAAGTGGATGAGCGAGTGGGTTGGAGAGTGACTGAGTGAGTGAGTAGGCTGGGGAGTGAGAGGTTGGGTGTGTGGATTGGACAGTGAGTGAATAGGTGGGTCAGTGAGTGAGTGAGTGAGGGAATGGGTGGGCCGGAACATGGAAAACCACAGTACTGCTACGGAATTTTTGCCTGTAGCCAATGTCTCCTGTTCCAAATGGCAGTTAACTAGCTTTTGTCCAGTTAATAGTTCTTTTCTGAGTTCCTGAGTGTGTCAGCATTCTGGCTGGGATTTGAAAGATTATCCATTTAAAGCTTTAAGAAAGACCACAGGCATTACGATCTAGGAGACCCTGGTGGTTGGGTGTCAAGTTACACTTTCTGACCCTTCTTTCACTCTCTCTCCCTCTCTCTTTCTTTTCTCTCCCTCTGTCTCTGTTCTGTTGTTCCAGTCACTCCTGGAGGCTCACGACTTGGTGGCATCCAAGTGCTACGAGGCCCCTCCCCCGCAGGACATGACCAATGACGCCCTGGTGAACAGCGCTCTCATGCAGGCAGACGCCGTCAGGATGATCGGCATCCGCAAAAAAGCTGGAGAACCTCTAGTGAGTGCAGGGAGTTGATGAAGTGTTTGTATGTTATATGTGCATGACCTAGGAGTGTGTTTGCTTTATTGATAACATTTATTATATACAACCTGTTTCTTTTTTTTTACCTGTTGTGTGCATACTGGAACATCTGAAGGTCTAGATCATCAGTAAGTGGTGTTTTTGTTTACCTGTGTGCGTCCTAGGGTGTGACGTTCCGTGTGGAGAGCGGTGACCTGGTCATCGCACGGATCCTGCATGGAGGCATGATTGACAGGCAGGGCTTGCTCCATGTGGGTGACATCATTAAGGAGGTGAACGGGAAGGATGTTGGGAACAGCCCGACGGAGCTGCAGGACATGCTGAAGGAATGCAGTGGCAGCATCACCCTCAAGATCTTGCCAAGCTACAGAGATGCCCCTGCACCACCACAAGTAAGACACACACACACACACACACAATTCAGTATTCATTTGAATTGATAATAAACCTTAAATCCCAATTCAGTTGTTAAATTAGAATTTTAATTGAGGTTGCGTGCAGGAAGTGCCATTACCAATAAAACCAATAGCAGTAACAATACAATTGTTGAAAATCATAGGACGGCACAGAATTTCTCAGGGCCAGAGCTTTGAATTATTCAACATTAAGGGAATTTGTGCTTAATATCTCACGGTACTTCCATTTGTAGGGAAATGTATGTTTTGTCATCTTGTCATTGATGTGTGATAAATCTCTCTTAATTGCGATTTTACATTTTGTTTGGTGGAGCATATTCAAATTTAAATATTGAAGAACCAAATCAAGTCTGGATTTCTGAAGTGTTGACATGCCTGATACAAACCCTCACACATACAGTAAAGAAATGCACCCACACCTTCAAAGATACTGTACCCTCATGTCTAGAAATTCACATTCCTTTTTAGCCCACATATTGCTTTATTCTCAGGAGGAAGTGGAATCATGTCAGATGATTTCCCATAATGCCATGTGGCAGAAGAAGAGCACTGGGAGTCCTATTAATCACACTTCACATGATATCTGGGACGCGCGCACACACACACACACACACTCGCACGTCTGTAGTAATCCATTATGTCCAGTGCTGGTACAAAATCAGCCTTTTTTCTTTTTTTTTTTCCTTCTTTTTTTGTTGGTGCAAACAGGTCCTGTTTTGCTATTGCATGGAATGTGCTGTTGAAGGTGCTGGTGTTTCTGGGCTAGTGTTGAGACCCCTCTTGCCCTTTTCCCCCTGCAGTGTGTTGTCCCAGATGTAGCCATCTGGCTGCGGCACACAGCGGGAGGAGTGGGACGGCCCCGAGTCAGCTGACGGCTCGTGCTTGTGGCCTCCTTTCCTCAGGCAGTTCCAGCGCTGCCGTCCTCCAAGTGTGCAGTGCAACCAACTGAGAGTAAAAGATCCAGCAACAAGGTGGAGCATTGAGCTGGGCTTCTTTGCGTGTGCAGCTTTGAGTGCAGTGCGCTGATAAGCACAGAGTTTGCCGCAACACTAGCTGCCACCGTAGGCCTGCACTGAAGATTCAACTGGCTGCAAGCGTGCACTGATGGTCACACTAGTGGGTTTTGACTGCTGCACTTTTCATTGTTGCTTCCCTGTAATGATGCTGCTATAGTGTAGGTGGCACCAGTGCCTGGACTGACACTAAGACTTCACTTCCCATCAGCCCCTTCTTCTCCCCAGCCTGACCTGAGCTGAGCTGACCCTTCCATCCTCCACAGCTGCTCCCGGCCAAGACTGGGAGGCTCCACCCAGGCCTTGAGTAGTGCTGTTCTGATGTGTGGTCGTGCTTCTGTCTGCGCTGAACTCCTGTGGGCCGCGTCTGGTCCAGGCACGAGCTTGGTGTACATTTTGTATAAGAGCGCCTTTCAAAACACTCAAGGACACTTTACAACATTAGAAACATGGAGAACAAAAAATGCAAACGAGAGTAAAAACACAACAACAGAAATAACAATAAAGTAAGTACAAGCAAGGCATGAACATAAAGGACGGGAATGTCAGAGGGAGTATGCAATCTGGAACAAGTGAGTTTTCATTCTGGATTTAAACGGGGGGAGAGAGGCAATGTTGCGGATGTCGGGGGGGGGAAGTGAATTCCAGAGTTGGGGAGCAGAGCGGCTGAAAGCTCTGTTGTGGAGGTTGTGGATGGCCTTGAATGTGAGCAGAAGGATTTTGAAGGTAATTCTAAATTTAACCGGGAGCCAGTGGAGATGCTGGAGTGCAGGGGTAATGTGGTGGGATGAGGGTGTTTTGGTGATGATGCGGGCAGCTGAGTTCTGGACAAGTTGAAGTTTATGGAGGGATTTCAGGGGGAGGCCAAACAGAAGAGAGTTGCACTAGTCTAAGCGGGAGGTGACAAGACTGCGAACAAGAATGGAAGTTGAGTGGGGGCTGAGGGAGGGGCGGAGGTGATGGTGTTTTGTTTGTTTTTTTTTTTTTTTGCGGAAGTGGAAATAGGCAGAGCGGGTAATCTTATTGATGTGGGAGTGAAAAGACAGTGAGCTATCGAGGCTGACACCCAGACTATTGACCTTAGGGGAGGGGGAAACAATGGAGCTATCTACTGAGAGGGAGAAACTGACGGCTTTGGATAGGGTGGATTTGGTGCCTACAAGGAGGACTTCAGTTTTATCGCTGTTGAGTTTTAGGAAGTTAGAGGTGAACCATGATTTGATTTCGGATAAGCAGGAGGTAAGGGAGGGAGGGGGGAGGAAGGTTTGCCAGAAAGATAGAGCTGGGTGTCATCCGCATAGCAGTGGAAATTAATATTGTTATTTACGGAAAATATTGTGTTAGTGTTGTTTTGTTCGCACAGATGAAACATCCTGTTTCTCAAGAAATCGCACACTACTTTGGAACCCTCATTCACCACAGTCAGCCACTCTTCCTGGATGTGTTTTTGTGTCCACATGCATTATAGTGCACACAAGCATAGGCACTGGCACCAGGCACCACGTTGTTATGCTAAACATATGGAATGTAGGTAAAGGTCACCATCTAGGTCATAGGTGTTAACCGACAAATGTCCGTCATTGACTGTTTTTTTTTTTTTTTCTGAAGGCCGTCCGTCATTTTGACGGATTTTATCATTACCAATAATAAAAATAACAACAAAACACAAAATTGAAATAATAGGCAAGTTGCGAGTTTCTTTCTCTACATAAGCTTCATTGCCGTCAACTTTCAATCTGAGCCGTCGGCAGTCTTGGTATTCAGTGGGCTACTCATCTAAATAGGCTACATTGTAGGCAGCTGTTCGAGGCTGTTCAGCGCCCGTCGCACTCCAGCCAGCGCTCTGACTTCCGTTAGCAGTCTGATGTAGGCTACGGTATTAATGTTTCCCTTCTCAATTATCTGAAGAAACACGTCATTTTTGCTGTTTAAAAGAGAGTTTGTGTCACTTCCCTGTCTCCTACGTCTTGTTATAGCAATGGCGATATAGTACTGTTTCTTGTTTATAACATTTAAACATAATTTAGTTTTATTAACCCCCCCCCCACACACACACACACACACACACACACACACACACATGTAATTATCCTACGAAAGAATCTGTCCGTCTGTAACTTTGACAGATGATGAATCATACATGAATCATACATCAAGTATTTCTCCCGATGAAGCGAGTAGTGGCAGGGTCGGGAAATCCCACTATCAGTGCCTCTTGCCGTCTTCCCATCGCTTCCCTGGGAGAATGTTTCCCGATTTCAGAGTTTTGGCTGAAGTGGCTCTGGTTATTCCAGCATCCAGTGTCGCAGCTGAGCACGGGTTCAGCCTTCAGAATAACATTAAAACCGCCATAAGAGTCGTCTGTCGGAGGCAAGATAGGCCTACAAATTTAATGATAATTGCCTCAGCGGCAGTCTCTATTGACGTGTTTGATTATGCGCAAGCGAGTTCCAAATTCAGATCCATGCGGGCCAGAAGGAAGATTTGAGCTACAAAAGGACAATTCAGATTTTAACTTCAACGTTCTAAGTGGACTGTTCATATTTCACTTCAATCGTTCTAAGTGAACTGCTCGTATTTTAACTACAATTATCTTCTTTCGGCTACATTATCAAATAACATTGTTCCTATGCCTGTTAAGGCACAACAACTGCAATGTTTTAGCGGGGGGGAAATTAGTTCACAAGTGACCAAACGTCAGAATCTTTGTTCACCTTTTTACTTCAGAACTATATAAATAAATGATTAGATAATACACTTATGTTCTCTGAATTCATAGATTCATTCTGAGTCCATAAAAAGAAGAGTTATGGTTTTGTAAATAACTCTGCCATAAAGATCCCATATGTTTCCTAGGAGGTTTGTGTTTGTATTTATGTCTGTTGGTTATATTAAGTTTGACTCCAACCCTTAGGTCTACGTGCAGCCACACTTTGACTACAATCCAGCCAATGACAATCTGATTCCATGCAAAGAGGCGGGGCTAGCTTTCGAGCGAGGGGACGTCTTACAGATCGTCAACCGGGAAGACCCCAACTGGTGGCAGGTGAGCCCCATCACTTTCTCTAAACACTAAACACATAGCAGCAGCACTGCTGACCGACAGGCCACTGCCCTCAAGCTCTCCACCATGGCATGCATGCTCACTGGGTTTGATCAGTTGCTATGGTTTTAATAACAAAGTAGACAGATCTAATATAAGATATTAAAAAAGGCTTGATGTAGCCATGACTAGATATGCAGTACTTGCTCAACTGTCTTGAACACCAAATAAGGATGAATTGGAGCAACTGGGTATGGGTCTGAATACACGCCCAATCTTGTCATTCTAAAAACTCATTCATTGTAATTATTTAAAAGATGCCAGTAATGGAGTAGTTGGCAATATACAAAAGTGCAGTTAGCCAATGCTAACAAGTGAAACGGTTCAATTTTAAGACAAAAAATGCAATCTGTGAAATGGCCAGAGGAAGCGTGGTGGGTAGCGTTTAGCATGTGAGTGCATCCTGTCTATTAACAAAAAAGGAAGAATGAGCATGTTTAATAAATATGAATTGCTATATGGCAATTACTATATTGATCGGTTGATTTGGTTGCATGTCGTCTTTCTCTCTAGGCTTGCCATGTTGTGGGTGGAGCCACAGGCCTGATCCCCAGTCAGTTCCTGGAAGAGAAGAGAAAAGCATTTGTGCCCAGGGACTTTGATGGGGCAGGTACTCACACTTTGGACTCATATATATATATATATATATATATATATACACACACACATATATATACACACACACACACACATATACACACACACACACACACACACACTCAGAGCCAATAAGGGGGGGCCATGTCCCCTGGAGTGACCATAACAATGACAAAGAGCTTTATATGAATGGTTTGTGTTGACTTCCATGCTAGGCATTCTGTGTGGTACAGTGACTGGGAAGAAGAAGAAGAAGATGATGTATCTTACAGCCAGAAATGCAGGTGAGATTACTCCCTATAAAGAGGGAGGCCTACCTCAATAGGCCTACCTCGCTTTCAATTCAAGTCCTGTTTCCTCCTACCCACCTCGTCACCCCAGTGCAGTTAAATGAATGCACATTCCCTATCTGTACACGTTTCTGTGGCGCAGCACAATCTGTGCACAAGCTGTGTTGCTTCCCACCAGTTTCTAGTCTGTTCCATTTCAAGGCAAGTAATATGGCGAGTAAGATTCGGCTAATGAAAGCCGGTCGTCATGGTCTTCATTTAAAAGCCTTGCCTTGCCAACAGCACTCGCAGATTCATGTAACAAAACTGTCTTAGCATCATCCCATGTGATCTGTTGCTGAACTATTACAGCATTACTGCCAACACATGAACAGAGCCAGCTTGGTTATTGCTTTAAGAAAATCTACACTTCTGTCCCGTTGAAAGTGCTTTTTTAAAAGTCACCACTCACGCCTCTACTTTATACAAAAAAAAGCATTTTTTCCAACTTGGTCCAAGTCTGAGTCCTTTCTCTCTGTCTGGGGTGCTGATATGGCCCTGTGTGTCCTCTCTGGCAGAGTTTGACCGGCACGAGTTACAGATCTACGAGGAAGTTGCAAAGATGCCGCCCTTCCAGAGGAAGACCCTGGTTCTGATTGGTGCTCAGGGAGTGGGCCGACGCAGCCTCAAGAACCGCTTGGTGGTGCTACAGCCTGAACGCTTTGGAACCACGGTACCATGTGAGTATTGTCAGGCACGCACGCACACACACACACACACACACACACACACACACTCACAGACGTATAACTTTTTGACCACCAATTAAATGTTTTATTAGTGAATTACTTCCATATCTGTTTACAGTGTATGAGCGAACTCTACTCATGAGTGTAACACAGTTGAAGTCGATTCAGTTCAGTTGTATTTAAACAGCTGTTTTACTGTCTGTCTGTCAGACACCTCACGGCGGGCACGTGACGAGGAGCGCGACGGCCACAACTACCGCTTTGTGACGCGCACTGAAATGGAGATGGACATCCGAGCGGGCCGTTACCTGGAGCATGGCGAGTACGACGGCAACCTGTACGGCACCAAGATCGAGTCCATCCACCAAGTGGTGGATACGGGCCGAACCTGCATCCTGGATGTCAACCCACAGGTGTGTGTGTGTGTGTGTGTGTGCTACCCCCCGACAACTCCGGTCCTCCAATGACTGTCGACTGGCAGTCCCAGCACCTCGCCCAACTAGGCAATCCAGACTCTTCTCATGTGTTGTCCCACGCTGGTGGAATGACCTACCAAAACCAATCAGAACAGGGCCATCTCTGGAGGCCTTCAAAAAGCTCTTAAAGACCCAGCTATTCAGAGAACATCTTCTATCCTAGCACTAAATTGAACTGAAGCACTATTCCCTAGCACTATGCTCTTTAAGGTTTCTGCTATGTAGCTTGATTGTTATCCTCTTTTTGTAAGTCGCTTTGCATCTGCTAAATGCATAAATGTAAATGTGTGTGAGAGAGTGTGTGACTAATACCACTAGTTGGGTATTGGTTCCTCTCCCTCTCTTACTGTGTTGCTGTTTGTGTCCCAGGCTCTGAAGATCCTGAAGACCTCTGAGTTCATGCCGTATGTTGTCTTCATTGGGGCGCCTGAGTTTGACACCCTAAAAGCTATGCACAAAGCTGTGGTAGACGCTGGAATCACCACCAAGCAACTCACAGTAAGTCTTCACGTCACTAAAGGTCTTTAGATATCCTCTCAGCTGTCAAGCATTTATGTGTCTGATCATGAGTAGTGAAAAGCGTCTGATTATTTGAGGTGGTGTGGACTCTATACACCTCACTCATGTCCCGGAGCACAAGCAGCACAAGTCTGGATCAATCTTTGCAGAAATTTATTTTCTCAGATGATTTTCTCAGTTAAGAGGAACGTAAAGGTCCGTATGGCATCCAACCATTGGATGAGCAGCAGAAAGACACCCCCCCGCTGGAAAAGTGTTTGCAATTGTTTCCTGAGTTTCTGGTGACTTGAAAATGGGCTACAGTGGAGTTGACTTTACAGTCCTGTGCACACAACAGCACCATATAATCAGTGAGAGAACATTTCAAACCTGTTAAACTAGCATACCTCTCCTTCTTTCTTTCCATCTTGCTTTCTTTCTTCCTTTCTTTCTTCCTTTCTCTTTCTCTCAGGATGTGGACTTGAGGAAGACTGTGGAGGAGAGCGCCCGCATCCAGAGGGCATACAGACACTATTTCGATTTGACCATTGTCAATGATAATTTGGACCAAGCCTTTGAGAAGCTCCAGGCAGCCGTTGACAAACTTTGCTCCGAGCCACAGTGGGTTCCAGTCAACTGGGTTTACTG
The DNA here is from genome assembly GCA_017657215.1 of Limnothrissa miodon. Lineage (NCBI taxonomy): Eukaryota > Metazoa > Chordata > Actinopteri > Clupeiformes > Clupeidae > Limnothrissa > Limnothrissa miodon. Next base: position 133,838 of record JAGFZM010000425.1, on the reverse strand, counting down.
AGAGAACATACACATGCACAAAGTCTCTCTCTCTCGGATCTCTCTCTCTCTCTCTCACACACACACACACACACACACATGCACACACACACACACACACAAACACACAATGTATGTATGAGTGTGTAAATAACTTGGAGAGTGGTGTGGTTTCTGTTGCAGTTTGGCTGCACCAGAACCATATTAACCACTGCTGTGGGAAACAAAACCCTGCCCTTTTTGCATATTCCGATGAAGTGTTGTTTTCTACTGAATCCGAAGAATCTTTTATTTATTTTAATATTTACACGTTTTTACGAGGAAAAAAATATTTCTAATCATGACAACAAGGAATTCAAAAGGAGCAAATTGCTGTATGCACAGTCATCATCGTCTAACTCACCGCCGTGTGAGAGTGTTCCGTGTGGCGTTTTTATTTTTTATTTTGTAGCCTCATGAACCCCAATGCTGATATTTAATTTTTTTTGTTACTAAAATGGTCATAAAAAAAAGAACTGCATTGTGTAGCTTAATTGATAAAGGGCTTTACTGGAAGCAAGAATGAGGGCACCAAAAGAGGGGCAGAATGTTCCAGAACCCAAATGAGAGAAATCCTTCACAATTGTTTACAAGTGTGTGCTGAGGTTGGTTGCCATGGTCGTGAAGCACGTTGCCGAGACCCTCAGACAACTGTGATGGTTGTTAAGATGTCACTTGTGTGCTTCTGTTTGATCTCCTCTGTGCATGTCTGTGTCAACGACTACTGTGTTTTGTAGCTTTTGTCTAATTTCTTGTTCATGTTGTTTTGTTGTATGCTCAGAAACACTATTTGTCCCACCAAGATCACTTTAGCGAGGAGGTTTAGTCTTCTCTTTCCCTGTTCTACTTTGTCGTTTTTAAGGAACCAAAGTGTGCTAGGTCTCCCTCATGTCGCCCCTGTGTTTAGCGTAAGTGCTGTTCTGTAGGTTCTCTGTGTCACTGATGAACACGTGTCTGTCCCACAATCCTGTGTCCTCACTTGTTTGCCAAAGCCAACTTGTCCATGGATGTGTTTGTGAACTAGCTGCTTCAGATTGAGTTCTTCTGTCTCACTACCCTCACTGGTACTGTAATGATTACATGTATACCACTGTATGCAATGCAATAAAATAACATCGACCTTCTTCAGCTGAAGTCATTTTATAGAAGAATAAAATATCTAATATAACATGTTTTCTAATCCAATTTCTCAAATATTTACCTGATCAGGAAATGGTGCAATATGTTATCGCGCACACTACAATTAACGGAAATACAAATTCAATATAGGTCTAACCTCTGTTTTGCCATTAATTTTGTGGAACTGGTCACATCGGCTGATATCCATTATAAGCAAATCTTCTAGAGCATTTGAAATAAGATCATCCTCTAGAGCTGAGGTCAGTAGCTCTATGCTGTGCCAGAAGAGCTAATAGTTCTGCAATGAGGAACTACAACAAGTTAGCTATTTTCAGGCAGGCCTACCATTCTTAAGCTTCTGGAATTGGACTGCATGTGTGACATGGAATGGATTGTTACTGTATTAAGTTTACGAAGAACACAAGATGCGTTTGGCAGAAAAGATTTATGCTTCCCTGACTATAACTTGCTCAATTCATATAAATCTTTACATTTTACTGTAAATATGTGGGGGTATATAAAATATTCTCCCGTCCTTTATATTACTTGGTTTTGACAAGCATTACACACAGATACAGAAAGTATTAACAAGTGGTAGGATTAAATGCACATGACTATGTTAGCAATGTTAATCTGTAACACCTTAGCATCTCAGTACTCTCTCAATAAACAGCCCTGGATCTGTGGCCTGGAAATGGAGTGTAGGCAGTCTGTCTCACAAACAATCATTGAGATCCACATCTTGTGTGGTCTGTAATACTGTATCATGTTATCAAGTCAGTTAGAAATATTTACATACAGAAAAAGATTAAATACAACAACCACACTTGCTTACCCTACCTTTAAAGGATAGAAGTTGGTGGATAAATCTCTTGAGCATCTTTGGAGCTTTGTGTAAACACTGAATGCATTGTCATATTGTAATATATATTATGTCATATTTTATAAGGCTTATGTCTGGTGTAAGCAGCAGTACTTGTGTCATGTCTATATGTCAATACAAGTCTATTGTTGGATTTCATTACAATGATCTGATACCATTTAAAAAAAATAATAATATAAAGGAAGATGGCCGCATGAAGTGTTTGTTTTCAGGCCCATAGAGAAGGTGCCCCCCCTAGTCAGAGAGCAGACAGGCCAGGCCATGTAGAGCGATGCCCAGGGCTAGTGGTTGGAAGCCAGCTGCTTCCTTAGCCTCCACCAGCAGTTCTCCTGCCCGTGTGAGCAGCTGAAGACCGGCTGAGTTAAACAGGGAGTCCAGCGCGTGGTAGACCACCTGATCCTGTAGGAGTGGAGGAGCAGCATCCAGACGGAGGCACTGTGGCTTCATCAGATGATCCATCTGAGTAGAGACAGACACAACCTCAGCGCTATACAGGCAACCAAACTAAAGCCCTCTCTGACTTTCACACTGATCAGCAGATTATCTACAGGTTTTGTTTAGGGTAAATACAATATACATATGAGGTCGCCCAAGTCATTTAGCCTTTTGGCTTCTATGACTGCATTAAGGCTTTGTCGGGCAATAGACTAATGTATGAAAATTCAACTCACTAGTTCGCTGAGAAATGGCAGTAAACCCGCAGAGCTGCACGACTTAATCAAATCCAAGCATTCACTTGTCAACTCTAAAGGGACATTGACACACAACACACAAACACACATGCGTGCATTAAGGCCACTGGAATTCCTTGCACCTACTTGCAGCATTTCACAGAGTGACATTACAAATCTTTATGTATCTCCATTAGAAATCATTATGAAAATGTAGTAAGCCAATGGGATGCCTGACTTGGTGCCTGTCATCTTGGAGCAGCTGATCCCTATCTTTCTGACTTAGTCTCTGTTGACAGTCTTTTGACACAGTGTTAAAGTGTGCAAAAGTAGTACCTATTGTTCAGTGTGTGATGCAGCAGTGATGATCCTATAATCTCACCCAGGAAAGCGCTGACCAACAAGTGCAGCGCTCTGCCTGTCAGCAGTCCGTCAGCCGGCTCCTCGGTGGCTGCCCACAGCTGATTGGATCGGCTCTCTCTGTCTGCTAGAGTGGCCTCGTTGCCATTGGGACTTGACAGGCCAGTAGGAGTGGAGTCCTGACTGGCTAATGATGACAGCAAATTGAATATGACCTGAACCCTCTGGTCCTGGCACTCAACCACATCAGCCACTTCACCTACACACCACTCATCTAACTGGTGAGCAGGGAGGGAGGGAGAGAGCACATACCCAGTATACGGCATTAAAAGCAGATGTACACTGCAATATTCTATACTGCGTGCCTGGTGTATATTGCTCACCCAGTCCTCCAGAGCGCTGAGGAAGTCTGTGTCCAGGAGAGAGGCAGTCAGCAGGGACATGAGACTGGAGCGAGTGACTGGCTCCAGCTTAGACAACATGCCCAGGTCTGCTTTCAGATTTGTAAGCTCTACAACTGAAACACACATACATGCATTCATATTCAATTCATTACATACCCACACGTACATATAAAGAGTTCATTGGCAATGGATTTACAATATACTTACATTATTTTGAAAAACAATTGGAATATGTTGACTTGCATTGTTTTTACTCTATAATAAGAAGTTATGGAAACAATTGTTTTTTTTTTTTGCTCATTTCTGAAGATGAGGTTCTTGCATTTAAACTCTTCATAAGTACTGTACAACCACTTAAAATAATTGAAATGCATAGCATTATTTTAGAATATGTTAACCCATATTTAAAAATAAATATTTAGAAATTAAAATGTCCTCCTAATATATACATACAAGTGTTCTGCATGCTGGAAGACTCTCCAGCAGTTTCTGTATTTGTCTCCTCCAAGTGGCCATCGACCACACATTCACCACTGTCATCTTGGATCGTCCCAACATCCCAGTCAAACCCGCCTTTAACATCAGCCTCTAAGCAAAGTCCTGCAGACAGCAGTGTTAAGACAGGGGCTAGTTTTGTTTTTGCCACTTTTGCCCTTTAGATTATATGTATGCTAGCATCAGTACTGAGTATAGTCTATCTCACACATACACTGTACATACCATATTGACCGTTCATTTTGATTCTGAGCTCAATGACACTATAAGCCAGCACTGTTTTTGCAGGGATCTCCATTGAAACCTCACTGTCCATCTGCAGAGTAGAATTCTCACTCACGCGCACCTTCGGACACACACACACACACACACACACACACACACAAATAATGTTCCTTTTTCCAGACATGGATACAGACCTCTTCACGTTTCTACATTAACACATGCAGTCCCAGACCTTCAGGGGGAAATCCTTCAGAATAGCCAACATGGCTCCACAGCTACCAGACCCAAGACCATGATACCTGAGGGAGCAGATATTCAGAGACCGGTACAGCTAGAACATATACGGCTGATCATTTTGAACCCGGTGCACACGTCTGTATACCTGACAGAACAGGCTCTGGAGGTGAAGATGCGCTCCTTAACAACAGCTATCGTCCTCCGCTTACACACTGACTGCTGCACAAGAGGATGCTGCATGTCCACCTCACTACAGAAATCAAACACACACCCACACACAGACAAACACACACGCACACAGTCCCCCAGTTTGACCTTTCTCTGTAAACACCTAGGGAGCGCCTAGGGTGTATAAAACCAGAAATGTGTTAAAATCTTGTGTTTGTGTGTGTGTGTGTGTGTGTGTTAGAGAGACTGAGGGGGAGGAAAGGGAGTAAGCTTCCATCCTGCTGACCTATCATTGGAGTCTTTCATTAGTCTGTTGATATCTACAACCTCTTTATAAAGTCTGCCCAGGGAGGAGTGGAGCTTTGAGGAGCCCTGTCCCTCTGCTTTCACATGGAGTCTTCCCACATCAGCGCTCACAGTGCTGCCCAGCATGCCAGCATAGGTGCCCTCATAGTTCAAGAAGTCAGACTTTACCAAAACTGGCAAGACACAAATAAGAGCATTAAAATAGGGCAGTCAAAACGATAATGAACAGAACACAGATTATAGGCTATATGTATTTTGTATGTAATATTGGAGAGAGAGAGAGAGAGAGACAGAGAGAGAGAGAGAGAGAGAGAGAGAATGTGAGTGTGTGTGTGTGTATGCATTAACACGGTTTTGGTTCACAACCAAACCAGTAATAGTTGAGAACTGTTAAATTGAGTTAAGATACATATGTACATTAGAACAGATGTCAAGTCAGGTATGTTCTGACAAAGTGTCATAGCTGTGCATTAGATGTCAGAATGTTATCCTTTTCTACTGATATTATGGTATGGTATCATATTTTTAATCGTTCAAAATACTGTCAACGCATTTGTTGAAGTCTTTATAAAAGACCTTTAAAACCAAGTATGACAACCTTAAGCACATGGGAAAGTGGTTAGCCCGTAGTGACTTAACAGAATGCTGTAGTTGCATTAAAAAGAAAATATAATTCCATGGCTTTTCCAAAACCTTCAGTGAACTGACAAAATTCCATGACTTTTCCAGGCTTTGAAAATTACATTTTCAATTTCCATGACTTTTTCAGGATCTATATGACTGTGGGAACCCTTTAGATTGCAACCTGGCCTCGCAAAACTGCCATGAGACTCAGTGCATTAGCTGAAGTGCCTATACCTGGCCGGAGAGTTTTCCCCCCATGTGTAATCTGTGTGAGGGTGAAGTCTGTGGCTCTGTATTTAGGTTTTTGCCAAGGCCATCTCCTTTCGCTTTTCAAGACCACACCCAGGGGCTTCAGCTTGTCCGAGTCGGTTAGACGGGTGACCGCCAGCAGAGAGCCATCAGGGTCAGTCTCTCTGATCAAATGACGTGTTACCGTGGCAAACATCTACAAAGAAAATCACAAAAACACTCAAAACAGTCATGTCCATACTCAAGTTTTAGGGTTTAGAATTACATTTTTGGCATGTAATTTATTGAAGTATAATTTGCAGGAGCCTTCCAAGTAATGACACACATACTCAGAATATGTAAGCAAAAGGGAGATTGTGGGGGACTCTACAGAGAATGGGACCCCAAAAGGGAGCCTACAGTCGTTACAAAGGTGGTTTGCACATAGTGGGATAACTACCCGATGCAATATTGAAAGGTAGCCTGTATTGTTAGGTCAATCTAAATTATTTTCATGACAAAATATTACAAGACTAAACTACTAAATATTAAATGGGCTTAGATAATACTGACAGTGGACTAATTTACAGTTGCCTATAATAAGGTATTAAAGTTGAAAAATTAACTAAATGAAAAACCGGCAAGATGTGAGCTAACTAAATTAGAATAATAAGAAGGCTGGTGCTGGCTATCAACAATAAGTAGGCCCACGCAACTAAATTTAACATAGCCTACAATCCATTTCAAGTCTACAACAGCGTAAAATAGAACATGGCACCCACTTAGCAGAGATTTCGCGACATTGCGCTTGAGGCAAACTACTGCGTCACAGGGCACTACTTACCGTTATAGACCGAGGATAGAAACTGCCTCCGGATTAGGCTGTTCTTACCGGTGTAGTAGTTTCATCAAAAGTCATCTGTGAAATTAGACAATTTTTCTGTTAAATTAAACTAATTAGGCTACGGTAGTTGATATTAAAATGTTTTGGAAAGGTTGTCAACGCGAAACCTGCAACTTGGAACGTTTCCGAAAATGTCATTTGCCAAGACGGCTCCTTTTAATTCAGTTCCATGGCCATTTTAGAATCTCATATTTGTCTTATGTGAATCGATGTTCCTCAGATCTACTTTGATGCGCAATGTAAGGTCTGACATCAGCCTTGAGCTTAGGTTACAAACGAAGGCGGCATTCCCATGCAGACCCGCCTTCGACATAATAGGAATCATATGAGTAGGCTACCGACTAGAGAGGCATGAGCAGGCTAGTCCTTTTACTGGCTTAGAATCAACTTTTTCCCTAGAATGACTGAGGAACTAAGATTTTTCTTACGTTGAAAAGGAACTTGAAGCGTCTTTCCAAACAACACATCTATAGCTCATACTGGAGCAGGGCTGTTTTTACCCAAGTAGCTTACTACTTGAGAACATGTTGACACTGAGGGACCATGTAAAAAAAAACAAGGGTGCAGACAGATAAAACTAAACTGAACAATTCTCATTGAAAGTTTTTACAATTTCAATCTCAGTAGTATTGAGGGAATGTCCCAATATTTTATAGAGTGGCTTTCCAACATTAACAATAACATTTCCAACATTGGACAATAATAGAATTTATGACGAACCACCATCAGTCGAGTGAAATAATTCTTACAGCATAATAATTGTTACAATTCATAGTATTTAGGGATAAAGTCAGCTTCCTTCACCAGAAACAAAAACAACCATCTTATTATGTGAAGTACACTTCAGAGCCTATACTTTTTATTTTACTTAAATGAGTAAGTGAAGTCAGTCTTATTCTACATAAGTACCTTTCTACTTGAGTATGCAAAGTGTCTACTAGTGCCATCTCTGTAAAATGCCTGAATTGTCTATTGCAGTTTAGCATGGTTCCTTTCTGGATGGATACATTTTATGTAGTCTGTCCAAAATGGATGACATGATTTTTTGTTTGTTAGATGTTACTGTTGCCCATAACCTGATGGGGATTTCTTTCATGTCAATCCAATCAAATTTACAACCTTGTACAGTAATGACATCACACTTTCACTTTTTTGTACTACTTTGACACAGCAGCGTGATCCTGGAAATGAAACATCACAAATTGTACAAATTCCTTTAAATGTATTTATTGATACAGTGATTTTGTATACAATTGCCATGTTATATTATTCCCTTTTCTGAGACGTGAAGAGAGTTAAGGCAGCAAGTGCTGGGCTGAGTGTGTGTGAGAGAGAGCAAGAGCTGGGGGAGAGGGGGAGAAAGAGAGTGCGCACCAGTAGTAGCCTCATATTGTCTTTGGCACATAGTGCAGTATTATGCAGGAACCACCAAGCACTCAGTATAAAAATGTTAACCTAAGTGCAGAAACACACACACACATACACACACACACACACACACATTTTTCAACAGTCAAATGGTTCCAACAGGCTTTGGTAAAGGTTTGCTTCTTTGGAAGCCAAATGTCCAGGAAGAGTGGGCCTGACAGGGACAGTAAGACGTTACTGTCTGGCCCTATAAGGGAGGCCCTTGGATAAAGAGCATGTGCTCCACACCAGGGCTACAGTAGTGGGCTCACCACAGCAGTGGGAACTCCAGCTGTTTGAATCCCGGCTCTCTCCTCAAGTCCCAGTAGGTCCCATTACTCACCCACGAGTCATCTTCAGAACGCCTGCAAAATATATTATGTTAAGACACACATATACACAGTGCTTGAAGTGGTCTGGAACGCAGCAGAACGCAGTTCCTTACTTCTGTATTTTAGTCTTTTGGGTTGCGCCATTTTATTCGGCGTTCCGGTAGGCCTACTTAGCTGAAACTGATCCAACACACCAACACTGGCCCGAGAATAGACAATATCACAAGACCGATAAAAGACTACATTACCCACAGGACACGACAGTGCCCTATCATATGCATCCACTGAGTCCCAACCAATCGCATCAGGGAAGCAATGCAAACTGTCACAATTTATACTGTGAATGTCATGATGGCATTGTTCACAATGGCACTACGAACCTATAAGTTTCCCTATGATTAGATGTATCACGCTGGTCTGGTTCATGTTGTTTTAATGGTTTTTCAGTAGCCTATCATTTTTTTTGTGAATGAGGAAAAAGTGGCCTATGCCCATGGGTTATTGCTTGAAAGAATGATTATGATTGTGTTGTTTTGTGACAGATTTTTTTTAAGGTAATCAGACACACACACACACACACACACACACAGTTAAGTTACGTACTTGAAGAATTTTGGCTGGTGGCTGATGTTGTTGTCCTGCAGCCCCCTCCTCCTCTCTCTCTGCAGTCCCTCCACACGCTCCTTCTGCTCCTCTGCTCCACACACATCCCCTTCCTCTAGGAGCCTAGCACAGCATACACCACAGAACCTCACATCAGTGTGTGTGTGTGTGTGTGTGTGTGTCAGTGTGTGTGAGTGTAAGGTGAGTGATGAGTAAGTACATGTTTGTATATGTAGAGTATCTACCTCTGGTCCGGCCTGAAGCGTGTGTCCGTTGGGGGAAGTAGTGGCCTTTCCTTCTCGTCTAGTTCGTTAAGCTCAATTGCAAATTGAGTCAGGCCATAGTACTGCTCAAAGTCTTCAGGCATTGGGTCTAAACACACACACACACACACACACACACACACACACACACACA
>JAGFZM010000425.1:80741-104265 GCA_017657215.1 Limnothrissa miodon | reverse complement strand
ACACACACACACACACACACACACACACACACACACACACTTGCTCTGGGCTATTGTTTGGGGGTGTCTGTCTTGCAAGCCAGTCTGATGACACTTTGAATTTGGGTCAAGGCAATAAGAAACTATTTTGGGTTGAACCTAGGGCTGGGCAATGAAGTGAAAATTTATCATTGAAATCAACATTCAGAACCTATAATCAATAATTTCTTTTCCCGGTCGATTACTTCAATTACTTTCTCATAGATAGTAGTGTTTTTCCTTCAATTATTTTACCATCAAGTAATGCACCCTTCATTCAAAAATCACTCCAAAATATGTGCGCATATTTACTGTACAGAACTATGAGGGCTAAATAAATAAAATTGTTCATTAATTGTAATTGAGTTAAAATGTTCAATGAATCGAGATTTTGGTTTTAGTTCAATTTGCCCAGCCCTAGTTTAACCACTGAAATTTAAGACTTGCTAAGTTATACTTGTGAAGTTACAACAACATAGTTTATAAATCATTTCTTTATTTGCATTGTCTGATTAATGTTGTTGGATGAGTTAGTACCATACGATTGAGAGCAATATTTAATGCTGTTTTTTTTTTTTGTTTTTTTTTTTTACTTGCCAAGTCAGTCTTTTTCAGCAGTAATTGTTTGATACTTCATATTGGAGATGATCAATCTAGTCACTTTGCCATATTGTTATCTACACTAAAACGTTTTACTTAATATTAATACTCGGCTCAATATTGTAATCCAACAGTGTGTGTCAGGGGTCACTTAAAATATCTTGTGGCATTAGTGTATAATGCATCAGATTAGGCCTACACCTGAGAGAACATAAATAGCCTCAGGTGTCTTAAGCTGGATTTATACTTCTGCGTTGCGTCGTCGCAGACCCTCGCCGACACCAATCAGACCTTCGCCGACACTACGCATACACCTTTCGTGCGCATGAAAGAAAGTGTCGCCGACACGGTACGCAGACCGACGCAGACGTAATGGATTGGGATTGGTCCGCTTTACATCAATTCCAGTTCTCCACCTTTCCAGTGCGTTGTGTGTACAAGACCGGCATTTTTTAACTTACACAAATGGCCTTATAACTACCCATTCACCTGACAAAGACAGTTGACCATAGAAAGTAATGACCTGATAACTATGCTTATTAACCAGACAAAGCTTCCCATCAACGCATCCAACACAGTTTGGGAAGTTCCGCAGTCTCCAGAAATCTCTGGCTATTGGTTCCCACTGGTTAGTTGATGGACAGGGCAAATACTCGGGCTGCAGTGTTGTCCACAACGCTTTGCAAACCTCTGACACAATAGATGACACTGTGGATGAGGCCAGCTTGTAGCTTGCCGCTAGCTACAGCCTGTTGATTTGCACCAGAAGCCAATACTCGCAATGCAACGACCGGAAAGCACACACGCAAAGGACCCTTTCTAAACTCAATAACCCCCTTGCGTTGTGGCAGTGAACTGCCACGCGTAGCAATTGCGCGGACGCAAAGGTATAAATCGGCCATGGAAGTATAAATCAAAAATGTCGGCGAAGGTGTCTGCGACGACGCGACGCAGAAGTATAAATCCAGCTTTAGGATCTAGCTTCCCCAGTGCTGCTAGATCTTTGCAATCTCTCACAGTAGTCATGAGCTCTGAGCCACTGCATTTCGTTCAAACTTACAAGGCCTTGATTGAGAGATTATTTATATATATATATACACACACATATATACACAAATTTTTTTTTTTTTTTTTTTTCCAAGAAATTTAGATAGATATATATATATATTTTTGTTTTTGTGTGTGTGTGTCCATGCACACAACTAGGCAAAGTGATGGAAGGCAGACAGTAATGCTTACTGCAGTCAGCGTAAATTCAATGTTGACCCTAAATGAAAATCCCTGTTTGTGCCGTCAACTAAGATGCATGCAGTTGAAAACGATTGACAATTTTTCATATATTCAGTTAACTGTCTTGTAACTTGCTGTTTAGGAGTTTCATTAAAGCCTCATGGTTCTCTTCATTAAAAAAATGTCATTTGTGTGATACAGCTTTGATCTGAAGCTGTAGTAGCTGAAGAAGCTGATGGATGTCCGTCCGAAACGTGAAACTGTGTGTACTGCATTAGAACTTCACCTCATTTATATATATACACACACACACGCACACACATATTAACGGGATGCTAAAGCCCACCCCCACCTTATCTGATGCTGAGTGTCTTCATTCAGAAAACTGGGTTGAGGCTGCAATGCTGCAATCTTTGTCATGTCAGAATGGGGTGCAGTCATTTCCTGCTGTCTACGCCAGCCTTTTTTTCCAGGGTGACCTTGTGTCACCATATTTCATTAGTCCTGCTGTTTTGTAGGGAGCCATGGGTAAGAAGCAGGCGGGCAAGAGCAAGAAGGAGGTGTCCGAACCAGAGGAGTTTGTAGTGGAGAAGGTCATCGACCAGCGTGTAGTCAATGGAAAAGTGGAGTACTTCCTGAAATGGAAGGGATTCACAGAGTGAGTCAGCACTATGGTCATTTCACACCTTGTTCAGTAGCACACTTTAACTTGTGGGTGCTAAATGTTGTGAGTTGGCGTGTGTGCAGTGCGGACAACACGTGGGAGCCTGAGGAGAATCTGGACTGTCCCGAGCTGATTGCAGCCTTCCACACAGCCCAGAAAGGAGTGGTGGAGAAGCCCGACTCCAACAAGAGGAAGCCTTCCACAGATGAGCCAGAAACGGAGGAGAGCAAAGCAAAGAAGAAGAAAGAGGGGGTATGTCCACCACAGCAGGATTCTGCAAACAACACGCACTCGTGTGGCATAGCAAAGTTGGATGGGTTACGGCACACCAGGCACCATTTCATGTTTTAAGATTAATTTACTTGTTTCATAGGCACGTTTCATAGTCAACTTTGGTTAAGTGGCTCATTATGGGGTGACTGAAGGCGCTCTCTACAATTATAAGCACTTTGCAGTATACAAATAAGGGTTGGCCAAACTAAAACCCAAAATGCCTTTATTATCCTGCCTGTCAACTCTTACAAAAAGACCATCTCTGTATCCTGTCCTTTGGGTTGTAAGCACATGCGAATAACATTGTTGCTGTTTTCTTATAAATCAGCACCCCATCAGGAGCTTCTGAAAACAAAATCAGAGGCTTGCAATATACTACTTTAACATACTTGTTTCATCAAAAGTCGCAAATGATGGGGGTGCTTAAGGTGTACCTGCCCCTCCCCCCCATACCATTTTGGACAGATTTTCTAGTGTACAATATAAATATCAGAAAGCACTATCCAACTTATTGTGATCATTGAGGGTCAAACTCCACATCAGTGGAGAACTGAAGAGTAGTAACCGTATCTGTGCATTAACTTAATACCGTTTTGAGAAAAACAAGTTCTATCAGGAGACACGAGGGTTGTCATTTAACCTTGCGTGGTTGTGTCTCTCACGCTGCCTACGTGACGCAAACCCATGTTTGTTTATTGGCCAAGAGAGCATGCAGGGGACATCCGTTGGAACCGGCCTGGGGCTTAAGCCCAATGTGTCAGCTGTTTAGCAACATCAGCCCTGCGGCTCAGAGAGAGTCAGGAGTGATGGACACGGGCACCGAAAGTCGGCCTTTTCATTCTGCTCCACCTACTCTCTGATCTCCCATGTTCCTGGAGCCTTTTTAATGATCAAATTAAAGCATGGTGATCAATCCAGAGACATTTAAGACTGCTGGGTAAGGTCCAAAGCTCGGTTCTTGTTGACCATTGACTATAGTTATCACTAATTGCCATCACTTGGAGATGGGAGGTTTGAAGTGTTTGTTTTCTTATTTAGGGAAAAGAAATAAAAAAGTAAAATTTAAAAACTAAAACTTCCACTGGGAAAAACTAAATAGTGACTAATGGCTGATGTTCCATCACATCTGCTGGAGTGCCAGCTCCTCCTTAAAAATAAGAGAAATCACATTCAAGTTCCCGTTGGGTCCTTGGAAAACTCGAGCAATAAAACTTGAGTTTTATATTAGTTTAAACATCACAGGTCAACATCGTGTTTCTGTACATGGCCACAGGGTGGCATCAGTGTGCCAAGTAGGTGTGTGGGTGGGTGAGTGTGTATGTATGTACTTTGTAATTATATTGCACTATAAGGGCCCCATAAACTCCTGTGATGTGATCGCTTGTGTGTAAGCAGAGTGAAAAGCCGAGGGGATTCGCCCGAAACCTGGAGCCCGAGAGGATCATCGGTGCCACAGACAGCAGCGGCGAACTCATGTTCTTAATGAAATGGTGAGATGTTTTCACTACTGGAGATCTCTAGATATACATGTCTTCTGACTCTAGGAGCTCAGTTCTCAGCTGGATTGACTGACACCATTTTGCTTGCATCTGCAGGAAAGATTCAGATGAAGCGGATCTGGTCCCGGCACGAGAGGCAAACACACGTTGCCCTCAGGTTGTCATTTCGTTTTATGAGGAACGCCTTACCTGGCACTCCTGCCCTGAGGATGAACAGCAGTGATATGCATGCACGCACAGTCACACACACACACACACAGACACACCTACACACATACACACATTTTATTTTCTTGTTTTAGTTGCATACTTGAAGCTAAAGTAACCTCTGTGTTTGCTGTATAATGTCTTTGTAAATATTTGTTTTTCAAAACATTGCAATAAAGGTTTATATGACTCTTATTTCAAGTCCTCATTATTTACTTGTTTTTATTCTTGGACTTGCAAAGGCACAGTCTTTGACGACTGCCATCATGCCACTTGGCTCATGCCTAGGCTGTGTGTTTAAGAGGGGAAGTATATTTGACAGATCAGATTAGCTCAAGCTTGTGAGCACTTAGTATTTGTAACTATTTACTATAAATCAGTAAGTAGCCAAATCAAAAAATACTGGAAGGATCTATGACTGCAGAGTTTCTGTTGCTAGAATGGTTATTAGGAATGGCCAGCAACCTTAAATGCTCTGAAGAAAGATGTACAGCCCTAGTTTCAGATGAAATTGCCCTTCTAGTCTGTGTTGCCCTGCAACGGAGTTTCTTACATTTGGAGCTGTGGTGCTGAGTCCAGATGTTTTAACGGAACTTGTTAACAAATCGACAAACCATATCACTGTCTTGGCTGTAATTAACTAGGCGCTTGTGCCATCATGGAACAATTGGTCTCATGATGAGGATTAGGATTTGTACTTTGTTCAGTAAGGTGTTATTCAGGAGTGTTGACTAATGTCTACACAAAAATATTACTGTGGTTTGCATCTTTACATTATTCTTAGGCCTTTGGAGTCAGATTTGACTTTCACTACAGAATTTCACTATTTCTGTCTTTAGCAGGTTTGATATGGGTGTTTGGCTACTGAAATATTGGGAAAATGTAGTTGAGCTAATATGATACTGCATGTTGGAGACCACGTAACCGAAAGGGTTTTGCAACAAAACTTTATTTGAGCTCTAGCTAAGATCAAATAATAATAATAATTAATAGGTTAGAAATTTAATATATTCTTTCCGAAGGGGTAATGCCCATTCATTTTCTTTGGCAATGGAAAGCAAATGGCCTTAATTTGTGTTTTTTGGTCAATAATGTGATTGCATTCATGAATGTTTGCATTGCATGCATGAAGAAAATGTCTGGGATGTGGTTAGTCATAGGTTCTACAATGCAAGAAAGATACAAGTAACCCTCTGTTGGGTATGCCCATAGTCAAAGAAGAATGTTGCTTCATGATCAGCATGTTTCCATTGCACCCGCTTCAGTATTCTACAGACTGGACCCAGGCACCTCGGAAAGGCCACAGATTGACCGTATTTGCTAAAAGCAAAGGTAGGATTCTTGGTAGTGTTTCCTTTGAAACACTAATTTCACATTTAAAATTTTCAATTTAATTTCCATGTACTATTAGCTGTGGCCAAAATGTGCCTCAGTTGTGTTTCAGTGACAAAAAGGCTGAGGAATTGAGAAGGAGGCATTGATTGAGCAAAAAGTGGTGTTTGGCCAATCAACAGTAAATAATCAAGCATGAAAAGGAGAAGGGGTCCATAGGTTAACTTGGGCCCCATGACCAAAAAAAGCTGTTATGTAATACACAGACTCTAGGCAGTGATGTGCTGCCAATTAAACTTGTTTGATTCATAGACACGTGAACTTTTGGTGTATAGAGAGAGAACACACACTGGATATTTTTTGTAAAGACAGAAAACAGTATCTGCATCACTGAGCTGATTTTGTACTGAGGGAATGGTGCTGTGAAACAAAAAGGTGGACAGGTGTTCCTCTCTATGTGAGACGGGCACTGTTAGATGTGTCTAGGTTGGTGATGACTGAACCCTCGGCCACATAGGTACAAGCTGTAGGCTACACATCAAAATTGTCACTCTGAACTCAGCTGACTACTTGTAAGGCAACTGTCAATGGGATATTCATTGACAAACTTTGAAAGCCTGTCATTGGCTGTTTAATCATTTCTGATTGGTTGATAAAGGCAAAGCCCAAATGCAACTGCCAGTACACTGACAACTAGCACCTCGTGGGCTGGTCTATTCCATGATCAAGATTTAACTAATTCATTTCACAGGCCCACCAGGCGACGTGCTCGCGGCTGGACCATTGAGCATAGAAAATTGAGGTTGGGTACTTTTTTAGTTGACAAGCCTTATTTTTCTTGGAACAACAACATGAGGTTTCGTTGTTCAGAACTTTGTAGTTTGATCTTTTGCATTTATATTATCTCTTCTGTTTGGGAATATTGTATTTAGAAAGACCATCGTGAACTGTCTTCTGCCGTAGCCTACCTCTAAAATACTTAGTAAAGTCTACCAAGTCATTCAGACAATTGCAAACTCTCAATCATTGCTGAAATAGTTTTGTTCGCATAAATGTGGGTGTGTAGAGTGTAACGTAAACGTTATCTGGTGTGCATGAGACATGCGAGTCTGCTAAATAGCTTTGCGTTTGTGTGATTGCATCGGTGTTAGTTTGACTTTATCCATAGCCCACTGAACATACGGTTCAATGTCATTTTAACTACCTGAACATGGCGTAACTTCAGAACGACTTGCAACAGCTTGGTGAACTTGTTAATGATGGATTACCTGCATTTTTGCAACCGCACTGCATGTGGTGTAGCGATTAAAACTAATTAAAAAAAAAAAAGGCTGTCGCGCAAGTTTTGGCACAAGGTCTTGCTAGAGGGGATTCTTTCTGACAACATAACGCTAGCCTACCACACAACCCATCACACCCCGAGGCTCCTGTGACGTCTATGTGACCTGTCAGGAAATGTTTCATATGTTTTCCAAAGATCTGCTTTTCTAGTGGTTTTGTCGTTTTAGCTGCATCAGTTATTGTATTCGCCACCTTGTTCTCTACGCAGGGAGTCCATAATGGATGGCATGACTGACAGCCTGGAAACGAAGGTAGGAATCTGTTTTCTGATTCCAATTAACTCTGGGTTATAAATCGGTATGATATGTTCAATGACGTCTGCTTTATGTAGTCGATTAACCCTGGCAATGCAATGCTGTGCTGTTTTGGTTGATTGTTTATTCCATAACTTCACCTGATCTACATTTGTGAGCTGGCTATCTTCTTAATCTACTATTCTTTAATTTATTCTTTAGTATGTTTATTGTGTGTGTATGTATGTATGTGTGTATGATATTTTGAAAGCATAGCAATACCAGAATTTTAAAACAAAGTGTTTATTTATCCATTTTTCTATTTATCTAAATATAATCTAAATGTTGATGCCAGGTGTCTGTTTTGTGTGCTGTTAGAGAAAGTTGCTAGATATTATGTGACTGACCCATTGTATATCTCTACTGGTGTTCCAGGAGGTCTTCAGTGTCTGTGTTCGGAATCCCCACGCACACAAAGAACACTTCTGGCACACTCATTTAGACTATGAGATCTACCTTTATGTAAGTGCTGGGAGACATTCTGCAGTGTGCTGTAGAGATGATTCTAGGGAGCACAATCAAAGGATGACAGAGTGATTAGCATTACACTGGCATTGAAACTGGTAGTATGAATAAGTAACAATCCAAGAACACATCTTTGTGTGTGTCCAGACGAACAGCATGTGCTTTAGGAAGAAAACCTCTTGTGTACGGAGGCGCTACAGTGAATTTGCATGGCTGCGTCAGAGGCTGCAGGACAACGCACTACTCATGTGAGGCTGCTCTACCCCCTTAATGCTCCTTGACGAGTAGAGGTGGGAATTAATAGAATTTTTTATCAATATTGATACCATTGTCAATCCTGCTTGTCAGTCTGATTCTTTATCAATTCTCTTATCAATTCTAAGGTAGGCCTAATCTACGTTTTCTAAGTTTTCGGGTTTGATGTAGCCTCTTACAATGGCCATAACGGCGAATAGAATGAAGTCAACCTTGTTGAACTATGTTGTCTATTTAATTTCTTCTTTCAGTAATGAGCTCAAAGAAGCCAGCTTTGATGAGAGGAATTGATGAGGTCAGAGGCATATAATTCTGATAGATTAAAGCATTAGAGTCACCCTTCTGCTTGGTACCTAGTTCTCGATTCCCACCCCTATTGACGAGGCAGATTGGACTTTTTAGCGGCTAGATCATGTTCAAATATTAATGATTGACTTTGGAAAGACACGTATTTAACTTGACACTAATATTTCCTAATACAGTCATTGCTAGTTGTCATTCCTGTACCTGTAGAGAAATATGATTATTTATTTTTTTCCTTTTTGTGTTTGTTCTCAGAGAAGTTCCCAAAATTCCTCCTTGGAAACCATTCTTCAATTTGGGGAAAAGCAGCCATATAGCGGAAAGGATGCAGGGACTTCAGAGGTTTTTAGAAGAGTAAGTTGTGTCCCATAGTTCCTCTTCCCTCTTGTTCTGCATGCCTTCTCTGTCCCGCAAATGATTTCATCTCCAGTGCATATGGATGTTCTGCCTCTCAGTGGACAACTGGTGCTACTGCTGGCAAAGAAGGGTGCTGAAGAAGCATGGCAATGCCCAATGTTATCTGGTTAATGGACTGCTTTAGGTTAGTGCTTCCCATCCCCCCACCAACTAGTCTGAGGTGGGGATTGTCCGTTTTGAAGAGGACAGGATCAGGGTCTTGTGCCTTGTGCCCCTGTTGAGTGTACTGTTGAGTCAGGGCTTGAGTGGCTAATTGAAGGGTGCTCAACTAATCAAGAATGTCAGGAATGAAACTGGGTATCCAGTGATGCAGTGAGCTGGAAGCCAGAGGTAGTGGGTGGCAGCATCAGAGCTCGATAGCCTGAAGTGAGACACTTAATGAATTTAGCCAGTACACCAATATTCACTACACACTTTTGAGATGAGGTTACTGCAGTGCTGTATTAAAGGGAGACCTCCGTATTTCCATATACTGGGCTACTTGTTATATTGGAAGCTTGTGTGGTGCATAATGCAGTATGCTGTTACTATGAGGTCTAGAGATTCCATCCAGGCACTCCATTTTGGGGCTATTCCAACTCTGGATGGGGCTCGTTCAGTTCCGCATTAACTCTGCTGAGGTTGCACTTCAATGGAGGAGATTTACATGGTGGGGAAAGTCTCTTATGTAATGTTTTTTTTTGTTGTTTTTTTGCAAACTCTTAACAATGAAGCATATTTGACCTTTAATCTTTGAATCCCTGTAATATTAATCAATACTGACATGTCCTTTCCTGTCCTTGCCAGAGGATTTTGTCAGCATTTGAAAGATGTAAACCTGTACTTGCTGAGTGTAATCAATATAAAGGGTTGGCTGTTTACAATAATCAACATGATCCGTTATCCTTTAGTTTTTGAAGCATAGGGTCCCACATACAAGTTATTCCAAATTTTAGTATAATGACTTCTTAAAGGTCTCCTTCCAAAATAAACCGTTTAATACTTGATTTTTTTACATTACCATAGGTCAGCCCAAGTTGCACTTGCATGCTCAACTTCAAAATGCTCTCCTACCCCTGTAGTCTGTATTCGCCTGTGATAGAAAACAGCCGGGAAAAACAATCAAATCGGAAAAGCCGTGCAAGCCTACGTCACTTTGAATATTAGCTATGCAGTTAGCCCGCCCTCAAGAAAACATTATTAAGCTGGATTTATACTTCTGCGTTGCGTCGTCGCAGACACCTTTGCCGACGTTTTTGATTTATACTTCCGTGGTCGATTTATACCTCTGCGTCCACGTAATTGCTACGCGTGGCAGTTCACTGCCACAACGCTAGGGGGTTATTGAGTTTAGAAAGGGTCCTTTGCATGTGTGCTTTCCGGTCGTTGCGTTGCGAGTATTGGCTTCTGGTGCAAATCAACAGGCTGTAGCTAGCGGCAAGCTGGCCTCATCCACAGTGTCATCTATTGTGTCAGAGGTTTGCAAAGCGTTGTGGACAACACTGCCGCCCGAGTATTTGCCCTGTCCGTCAACTAACCAGTGGGAAACAATAGCTGGAGACTTCTGGAGACTGTGGAACTTCCCAAACTGTGTCGGATGCGTTGATGGGAAGCTTTGTCTGGTTTATAAGCATAGTTATTAGGTCATTACTTTCCATGGTCAACTGTCTTTGTCAGGTGAATGGGTAGTTATAAGGCCATTTATGTAAGTTCAAAAATGCCGGTCTTGTACACACAACGCACTGGAAAGGCGGAGAACTGGAATTGATGTAAAGCGGACCAATCACAATCCATTAATTGCATATCATTAATATTCATAACAATCCTCTCGCACTATCCCTGCACTCGTTTTCACCTAACTAAAATAGCTTGAAACAAGACAACCACAGCATATTTTTGTCAAAACCAACTCTCATGACATTATTTTAGACAAGAAACCACCACAAAAGTAATGAAAATACGATGGAATGAGACCTTTAATCATTTTGTATAGGGAGAATAGTTGCCCCACAATGACAGTAGCAACTACTCTGTTACACAAAAGCCTTTGCTTGAAGTTGTTTAGCTTTGCCAGTGAACATGACTACAAAAACCACTGCAAATAAAAGACAAACAGTGCATACGGTAACTTACTGAAACTCGATGAGATTCCCTACCATTAAAGCTTTCCATTAATATTTTTTTAGAGAATAGTACCATACTCCTGGGCTACACAGGATTTGTTACAGAAGTGTTGGGTCCAGTACACATTGAAAAGTAGAATGTTGCATCTTGGGATTACAGTGTAAGCTAATAGTTACAGCAAGGTGTCTCATACTACTGTGTTCTTGGCCCAGTGATGTTGGGCCTTGATACTGCAGGGCCTCCCGTGAATACCACTTGCTCCTGTGTGTGCAGCTCTTTAGATAACTCATGTCAAGGTATTTATTACAACATATCATTAGTAGCATTATTATTAATAATAATACATAATAGTAGAAGTTAAATATGTAATAGCTGTAAGAGTGCCCTTTGCCTAAATACAGGAACACTGTGTTTTTTTTACATAAAAGTCCTGCCAAACTATTACTATTATTTTTACAGTCTAACTACCTTTGAAAATACTGAGGTCTCCCTTTGCTTAATGTTAAGAACGTTGCAACAATATTAACTATTAGAGAGGAAAAACCTGGCCAGTGTCCCTGCAGTAACCCTCACGGCCCGGTAGTCTGGTACTGGTTCATGGTCTATAGTTTGAGTTGGAGCAAATCTGTCTGATCTAACACATCTGGTGTAACCTCTCTGTTAGTTAGATTCCTTTTCCCAGCTTTTCAAATTATGTATTGTAGTCCTTTGTAAACATTTGGTTGTCTTGTGTTAGTGGCTACCTCTAAATGGTCTAATTGGAATGTCACTCACCATCAGAAGGAAATTATCCAAGGGTTGCTTGGCCGTACTAGTTAAATGGTTACATTGGCTTATATAGGCACTATATGTAGCATATTTACATTAAAATGTGTGATCCTGTGAACAGCAATGGAATGTGAAGAAGTAACCATATTGTCTTAATATCAAAAGCATGTTGGACAGATATCATCTGAAGTTGGTATGAAAATTGGATAGTGTTAGGCCTAAATCACTCTTGCACACATTTCTGCTGTATAAAATGCAACAATTGAATGCAAAGCTGCATTAAGGTAATAACATCCACCCAAAAGTGTTCCATAAACACACCACCTCGCAAACCTAGAGAAAATTCTGCCTCAATTCCCATGTGTGTCCCACAGTGTTCTGCAGATCCCTGTGCTCCTGTCAGACAGTTGCCTACACCTGTTTCTGCAGTCTCAGCTGACCATAGCAAAGATGGAGGCATGTGCTCGAGGACAGACACGCTACTCTGTAGCACAGGCCATCCAGGGCTGCAACAGTGATATGACGGCTTTCCTGAAGAAAGATGAAGAAATCAAAACAGTCTCTGACTCTGACTGTGACAGGTACTGAATTGAAACAATACTGTGTGTGAAACAACTCTTCTTTGTGTGTGTGTGTGTGTGTGTATGTGTGCGCAACCTTGCCTTGCCAACTTTCATTGATTTTCACTGATATTTGATTCATTGACTGACCTGGGGGGAGAATTCCTATTAATTGTGTGTTTTGTGGTTGCAGCATCACGTCTTCTGGTTTAGGCCACAGCATAGAGCCAACAGTGTCTCTGTGTGAAGACACATCCACCAGTGAGGACCACTGCTAGCTAGCCCATGGCCAACCCAGAGGAGTCTGACGTGTCTGCTCACGGTAAGCATGGCCTGGACTGCTGTGCACTCCAAGGGTAAACCCCATGGTCCCTTGGGACCTTCTACAGCTAGACACGTTCACCATGCAGGGTCATGTGCACTTGCTTAGCCTTACTTATTCCAATTCTTAATGATAAGAATTATTTACTGCAGGTATAAGCTGTCTGTTTGAGTGTCAACAGTTTTGTAATTTTTTCATGTACATTTCTCTGTTTTTTAAAGAATATTGTTATCCTCATTCTATGTCTAAGTATCCAGTAGAGACCTCTTGAAGCTCAGACTGAGATTTTTATTTTTGCAGTCACAAAGTTTTGTTAACACAATCTGTCTTAATCTGTTTATTAATTATGGTTTTATGAATGAGTTTCTGATGCTGTGGAAAATAAGTCACATATTTTTACTTAATTTAATTTTTGAAAAATATTTTTATGGAGAACTAAAGTTGTAAAAAGTTGTAAAAATAAAGACCATTTAGAAAAGAAATCTTTGTTTCTCTCAACTGTGTACCTCCTGAGATTAAAGATTTAGACATTATGGTAAGGAGGGCTAAAACCAGCTTCTGCTGGGGACATGTTTGTATCATGCATTGTTAATGCAACATTTCCATATTGAGTCACCAGGGTCTCATAATCAGTCACTATCAATACTGCAATCCATGTTCAGTGGTGTTATCTAGACGACATCATATTTCCAATATCAATATCAATATCTTCCCTTATCATTATATGGTAGTCATACCATAGGTGGTTGTCCAAGGTTCTGGCAGGACTGTGTAGAGTCAACCTGATATGACAAAGCCAAAGAGTGAGGTTGAATTAGGAGGTAACATTGGAGGGGTTCGTTGGAGAGCACTAGGGCTGCACGATATTAGGGAAAAATGCGGTATGCGATAATGCTGTTGAGTGTTGCGATGGCAATATCACATGCGATAAGTAAGTGTTAATGTTTTTCTGCTCTGGATTTGTGGGTAGCATAGACACTATATGATGGCTAGTCTATGTAGAAATTACATTCAGTATTTCAAAAATCAAAATCTAATGCCTCCCATAAAACATTTGAACCACTGAACATTGGACATTTAGAAAGTATTTAAACTATAAAACACACTAGCATACTAATAATTTAAATTAAGTTCTTAGCCAGAAAAAGTAGCAAAAGAAAACAACAGGCATTTGGGAAGTCAATGTAAGACACTATTTAGTCGAGTCTGTGTGAGCAGTCATGCAAATTTATGTGTGTCTCTGTGTGTGCACACCTGTGTAGGAATGATGTATTATGGCAAGTTCTTGTCTTTGGAAAACCAGCATATTTACTTTGCTAGTCTTTAAAAATGTGCATTTGCATGTTACAATATTTCCTGATGTGCTGTAAATTCTCTTTGACACGATATCTCACAATCTCTCGCGATATGCATATTGCACATGTTGATATCACAATGACGATAAAATTGCGATATATTGTGCACCCCGACAGAGCACTATCATGAGTTGCAGGGCCTCTAGGAAGCAGGGGAGACTGCTAGAACATAAGGAGGAGTATTTTTCAGATGATGTGGGCTGTATCTTGTGTCACCTTGATATGAATGTAGTCCCCCTAAACACTGTGGCTTACCTTGACTCTGGTACAAGTTGTCCTACCAAACACTGCTTCTTCCCAGCTCAACCCAAAATGTGCTACAGGTCAGGATCTCAGAAACATCATTTCCTCGTCATTTCAAAAATATCTGACCAGCTTTGCACAGTGCATAACCGAGCAGCACTAAATTCCGTACCAAAGGCCTCGAGGCCACCCAAAGTTGTTCTTCGTTTTCCATGGCATATTTAGCATGACTACAGATTCACAACAGTCTAAAGCATGGGATTTATTTATGTTTTCACACTGGCTAGTCTCACAGACTAATAAAAGCCCAGCAAAGGCAAATGCCACTCTGACACGGTCAGATGAGGACAGAAAACTGACCAACTTCAGAATATAGGTTAGGGTTTGCATGTATCCAGACACAAAAATTGGCTCCTAAATAATTTGAGGGAGCTGTTGTATCCAAAACTTTCCATCTTCGAAGTGCAAAACTGAATCTAGATGAACAGTGCTTTTGGCAAAATGTTGCCAGATGCATGTTGATATGGAGAGAGGCAGGGGCGTAGCACCAAATTCTGGGCCATGGGCCCCCCTCCCCCCAAAACACTAAACTCTCTTAAATTAATAAAAAAAAATCTAATTAGACAAAACTTCTTTGAATCTTTGTTTTATTTAAAGAACGATTAATAACATAGCATACCAAACATTATGGGTCTGCATAAAAATACTAATACTACATTTAAACAAAACTTGATAACCATAAGCTACTACTCACAGTGCAGCTTCTCGGCAGAATGAACGGTACGTGAAATGCGCCTAGTTAAACAAGGCCCGGTTAAAGCGGACTAAACCATTTTGTGCCCTGGTAACTCAGTACCCCTTTCCTCCCCACTACGACGCCCCTGGAGAGAGGTGAAATAGGGACATGTTTGTGTCAGTGTCACTGTCTAGCACTGACTGCTGCTGCACACCATTAACATCGAGATCAATACACATTGATACGCATTTCATGGTTCTAGTTTCCACTTGTTTCATCACGCACGTAGCTTGGCTGTGTTTTGGGTTTAAGGAAAGGCTAAAGTATTATTTTTTTTCCACCATATGTAGGCCTAGTGCATGTAATCAACAGGTTTTGAATGATTGTGGCAATCCCGTTTGATGATACTATTGGCAGAGCATTGCATGATGTTGACTGTCCATAGCATGTCAGGTTAAGTGCAGAGTAGGGCTGGGCAAAAAATCGATTTAATCGATTTATCGAATTTGTTACTAAAACGATGTTGATTTGGCATAATTCGAGTTTGTTTTTCCTTCATTAACATTTGAGGATTTTCGCGTTCCGTTCAACTGTCTCTCGTGAGTTAATGAAGCCGGCTCCTCCCCTGCGCAACACAACCACAAACATGACAGCGGCAGTTTAGGAGAAGTAAACCAGAGGGGTATTCCATCAAAGTCGGCGCTTAACTGTTTAACCCTCGTTAGAACTAGCCTCAACTTTAACATGCGGCTCAACCCATTCCACTAACACATTTCAGCCGCGCTTCATCAGAGTTAACTCCAACCAGGCTTATCTAACCTTGTCTTACCCGCGTGCACCTTGTAGGCCTACATAGAAAGCCCAGAGAACAGGCGAAAGTCGAAAACGCAATCATGTCGAAGATGGATAGTAAAAGTAGGGTTTATTTTTTCAACAGCTATGAACAAAACTTATTTGTGGAGCTATACAAAGACTACACAAGCGCTAAAAGTGAAGGAAATACTTTTGCGATGGCCAATTAAAAAAATGTGGCGTGGCAAACTTGCCGTGGCAAATTTAAGATTGAAGATTAGATGCGAGGCGCGGTAACTTGCCGGTGGGGTAGAGGATAAATTACAGTTCTTGACTCGACACAGACCTGTGTTCGCCGCATGCTTCTGCTCCAGATGAAAATAGTGGAATATGGAAGTTTTCCTCTTGTGAAAATGCATATTTTTTAAGTAAAGGTGTAGGCTACTGCAAGTTTTTTGGTAGAGTTGTCACATAAGGTCATTTTCTGAGCCACATAATGTGTGCAAGAAGAGATATAAAAAGGTGTCAAAGCTTGTGCACAACGTAAGGTTCAGAAGTAGGCCTAGGCCTATAGTCGACCTATTTTAGGCTTAGCTGATCTGTACCATTCAATGATGATATGAATAATGATGGGCTAAATTCCACACACACAAGCATTTGTTACCCCAACAACTCAGCCAAGATTAGCATTAGCGGGAGTAATGGAACCGAGCTCTCTCTAAAATTAGCGAGGTTTATCAAAATTAGCCAGGATTTGCGGTTAGCTCGCTTGCCGGAATAGGCCTACCCCTCAGAGAATTAAACCTTCAAAACGAAGGGCAGCTCTACAAAGCTCTCTTGATTTGACCATTTGGCCGGTGGTTGAGCGTATCAACTTTAAGTGATCAAAATTGTCTGCAGTCGGTTAAATGATTAGTGTGGAGTGTGTGGGTTTGTTTCCATTCACACAGATTATTAGATTAGATTACTTTTTGGAAGTTGCACAGCATTACTAGCCCACTGTTAGGAATGTGAATCGGAAATTACTACTATCATGATCTTCAGTGTTAATAGATAAGGTAATGATGATCAACTGCTTTATTATTATTAGCACTACCGTCTCCTCAAACTACACATGCAGGGCAATGTTTCAAATTAGCTTCTAACAGGTTGCTACACCTGATAGGAGGAGAAGCGCCTGTTGGAGTTTGCGGTCTTCATCAACATCCCAACAAACAGACCGGGCTTGGCTTAACGCTGCCGTTACGCATTCAGTTTAGCCCTACCTATGATAACAAATCTGACAGGTTAACTGGTTTCAACAGACTAATGAAGATTGGTGGGGGGGTATTTTTAGTTTTTGCCATCCCAAGAGGAGACTTTTACAAACTGCGTGCCGTATGATAAAAAGGGAGTGGGATGGAAAGGCTATGACGTTACACACTGCAACAGACATGCTGCCCATTCTGTTGAAATGCAAGGTTTAAAACTTAAAAGCGAGGGTTAAAACGTAAAATCTGAATGTTGAATGACACAGAGCCTCATTTATCTTGTATTGTCAGTGTGTTTATAGCCTATAAGCTGCTCAAAAAATAAAGGGAACACTTAAACAACACAATGTAACTCCCAAGTCAATCACACTTCTGTTAAAACCTAACTGTCCACTTAATAAGCAACACTGATTGACAATCAATTGATTTTGTGTCAGCACATTCAACTATGTAAAGAACAAAGTATTGAATGAGACGGGAAGGGTCAGTTACTTTAACAGCACCACTGATAATCTTTTACCGCCCAACTTAATTTGCTACAATTTCTTGTTATATTATCTTTGTGGTATCAATAACAGGCTTGCAAAACATCAATAGACCTCCGCATTGACATTGACCAAACATAACCGAATCCCTTCATTTTCCATGCTAAAAACTGTATAGAGCTGGTCAGTGAAAGGAGCAGTGGCAACACAAAAAGAGTTGACACAAATAAATGACTCATAATGACTGAGTTAAGAGATTCAAAATAAAATTGCCCTGAAAAAAAGATCTGTTGGGTTCAAAATCAATGCAGGCTTGAAAGTTATTGATCTTTTGATCACATGTATCACCTCTGCAGATCAGCAAACTAAATAAACACTCTCCCGAATCTATTGCACTCAAACAGTGCACAAGTTTTCTTTCAGTGCAGTACTTTTGAGCAATTTATAAACAACCTAAGGTGTTGATATGCAAATGAAAGACAGCATGATCTGAAAAACTGGAAAGGTCCTGTATTGTACTGTATCAAAACTGCGGTTTTCCTGCAGTATACCTGTTAGAAATTATTTTTTTCTGGATGGTTTAGTTGTTTATCAACATATAAAAAAAGTCAGAAAACATAGGTTCTTGCATTTTATTCACAACCGTTTGAGACCTTTGTGGGCAATTAACATGGAATGACCCAAAAAGTAGATTAATCAGGACCTATACACATGCAAAATGAAGAAAAGACAAAGAAGCAGCAAATATTGCTTCAGGTTTTCATTAATCAGCCTGTCTTGTATAAAGCACATTTCAACTACTAGGCTAGACACTTTTATTATAGCCTAGGTATCAGAATAGGTCAGAAGTATGATTTTTTTTTTACCCAGTCTCTAAAATCACCCGAGTTGTCCGATATGAATACCGTAATGAAGCCATTTTTTTATTTCATGTAAACCTAAATGTAATTTTTTGAAAAGACAGTCATGTTCATTTTTGTCATAGAGGTTGGGATGTTACCAGCAGGGGGCAGTGAGATAACTTTCCCTCTCTGTAGTTATCTTTAACTTAGGATTCAAGGTTTTCGCTGGAACTCCATATTTGTTGGCTCTAGGGTGGACTAGCTAGCACAGGTAGGGAGGTAACCTTCAAACCTTCATAAGGCTGGGTTGATTCTGCAGAAAAAGGAATAATAGCTGAAAATAGCTGCTGCCATTCCAAAACCTTCTTAAGGGCAATATCAGAAGCATCTACGGGCACTGATTTCAGGCCTGCTAGATATTATTAATTAGTGGAATCGGGTGCCAAAATGTTTAGAACTGCCTGCAATTGGTGGCATACACATGTAATATTTCTGTTTATTCAAATATTCAATGCCAACTGAAATATCTCCAGGACAACAGATTGTGAACAGAAATAATGATTATCATCATGGTTGATCAAACTTCTAGAAAACATTAGTGCAGTAATTCTCTAGACACCGTGGTAGAGAGGCAGCAAAAGCAAGCTGAAGAGGATTGCATTCTCACAGATATTGACACGAGTAAAGTGAGTAAGTGTGTGTACTGCCCCCTATGTGGTGTACTGCCCCCTATCAATACTTCCATGTGTGGATATGAGGGGTTGGATAAGTGTTATGGGGCCACATAACACATTTTTTTAAATTCCTTCACATGCTGTATGTGACCTTTCCTTGAAGGTGATAATTATGCCCCCCTCTCTCCTGGTTCTAAATGAGATGCATGGGGAGGGGCTGGCTGTGCTAGGGTGAGCCATAATCAATGAGTGGTCTTAAGTTTATCTGATTTTTAACACGTTGGAGAGGGGGAGGTCGATGGGGGTTGTGCCCGTGTCAAGTTGACCTTTTCAGCCCAGGCGTGGTACAGGGTCCCCTGGGCTCCCGGGGCTCTGTCGGCCCCTGCTGACTGGCACCAGTCTGTTCCCCTCCAACACAAAGTCGGCACAGATGTCTATATCTCGATGTCGCCGTGGTGACAGCTGGCGGTCGCTGTATTTGTAAACTGTCCTTCGCTGGTGACACTTTGCCAATGAGCGACATGGCTAATTTATGCAACGTGTTGGGCTGGGCGAGAGGAGAGAACAACTAATTGAGTCATTATCCACTAGCGCTACACACACATGCACACACAGGCATTATCTGCTAATACAGGCCAGGCAGACACACAAATTGGCTTATTTAGTAAAGCTGTCCCCTGGTGATAGCACTCTCTTGCTCCTCACTTCAGCCCGCTTGGAGCTGCTGGGGCTCTATTGGTCTATTAGTGCATCTCTGGGTGTTTGGGTGCTCTTAATAAGGACATTTAGGGGGGACGGGAGACACACACTGGGCTGCTTCAAATGCTTTGAGATCCTGCTCCAAAGTATTTTGCTAATGCAGATAAATAAATACTGTAAAGGGATGAGCTCAAAATAGACCCAGAGGACATGACATGATGTGTACTGTAATTCCCATGAGACTACAGGGATGTAATAGATGTATAGGTCATATACAGTCAATGGTATGGATAGATGAGTCTAAATATTTATGCTGAGGGACTAGTCTAAGCTACACGTCTCCATCTTGGAATGAAAGGAATTAAATAGCATGATAGCATAAATAGTATAATTAAATTACTATTTTAAAATGGCAATGGGATTTCTGGTGATTCTCTTTCCTGTCTTACACAAGTCATTCCCAATAAGTTTTTTGCTTTTGGAAGTTTTGCCATCCCAAGTTATTTTAGATAACAGATCTTAGGTGTTTGAGTTTATCTGTCACATATTGTATACTGAAATACTAATGTAAGACGTGAAAATGTGAGATGGCCCACTTGGCCCACTCATGAGGATATAGCCCGCATCCTAGACCTCTGCACAGCCCCCTTCCACTGAACCTGGCCATGAGCACATAGCCCTCTCCATAGCCCCCACTCCAACCGTGGAACACACCGTGCATCTGAACACACTGCCTCCACACGTCTCACAGTCACTGTCAGTTCAAAGCCTCAGCCTAATTTCCTTTTGCTCTGTCTCATCACGCACTGCCAGCTACGTCTGTAAAAAAAATGGCCAAACTAAACTTTTAAACTGATGAAAATGGACAAAATCCTAACAAGAAGTCCGAGAAAATGAAAAGGCTTGATTCAACACAATACTAAAGGTGAAAAGAGACACAAGTGGCAGCTGCGGTAACCAGCCGACCGGTGAAGACTAAACTCTTCACATCTGCCACAGTATTTATAAGACTGGAATGACGACCTCCTCCTCCTCCTCCTCCTCTATGTCTCATCAGCCTCTCTGATCCAGTCTATGAAGGGAATGACAGGAGACAGATCAGGTCAATAGTTGCACATACCTTTTGGGAAGGATTTCCCCATGTGAATGTGCCCATATTAGATTACTGTACATATAGCTTTCCTGGCCTATGATCTATGGTCATTTCTTCAAGATGTTTTCAGATGTTCATCTATGAGGAAAGTTACTTGCTGTGGTTTCCTCGTTGCTTGCCTGGTGGGTTGCAATCTATTGGTTTCCTCTACCGATCAGTTGGTGGAGTATTGAACTCTGCCCTGCTAGGCCTACACTGTATATGAGCTTTGTGCTATCAATTTAGTCTCTAATAACAATTACTGTAAGATGACTATTAGATCAAGCAAATGCTTCACTAACTGCAACTCTAAACAATATATTTTGCAACCAAAAAACAAACACAGTGAGATTATGTTAAAAAAAACTGAATCAGCAAATCATGGTCAATTTCGAATTTTAAATATTGCATCAAAAGCTGTCAGTGCAGCTCAGCATATCTCAGCCATTTGAGAGCATGACATCAATCAAAATCAAAAACAAGAGTGCACAGTCATTAAAAAACAACCCGAACGTTTGTATGATTTATGTTTATGCGCTATGTTTCGAACACATCTGGGGTGTAAATTCTTGTTGTTGACACATTACGGCCACTGGAGAAGTAATGGCAAGACATGACAATCTGCTTTTAAAAATATATTTTTTTCTTTTCAGATGTTCCATCGACTCAGCACAAACAATGAGAATGGCAGCTCTTCCAGCTTCCTCCATCCTGAGACTATTCCTCCCAAAAAAGCCAAAGAGGAGCAGAGAGTCAACTGCATATTCTCTTAGAGGTACTGTATTAGTGTGTTAAAGGGACACCATTTTAGGTCATGACCCATCACACCCTATGTCTCTAGCAGGCAAGATCAATATAAAGTCTCTGGGTGCTGCTGCTGCTGCTGTTAGGATCAATAGGTTAGCCTAATCATGCTTTTAAGATGGCCATTCAAGTTTACACTGGACAGCATATCCCTGATGCATTAGCATTCGCCTCAAGCCTTCTGCCAATGTTTGAATGCACAAACAACAAGATAACAATTAGTTATCAAACTAATGTCAACAGATGCTTTATCCTGACACTTTACATCATCACAATCAATATCCAATAACAGGCCAGTAGGATGTTACTACTGCCATTACTTTGCTGACAGCTCAAACTATTTTTGAGTCTTATTTTGTCATGGCATCAAACTTCTTGCTGTAACCCCACTGTGACATGATGATATCATAGGATATTAAGTGCCATTCCAACTGATAATGTAAAACGTGTTATGTTATTTTAAATACTATTACCATATACAATTTTAATATTTTATCAAGGCTGCTAATTAAAGACTGCAAGTCAGAATGCTGTAAAATTCTTTTTTGTATACCTCTCTTTCACAAACCTTGGCCCAAAAAAAGTTCATTAGTCATTAAGAAAAATGTTTTACTTTTGAAGAATTTGATAAATGGCCTATTGTTTCCTTGTTTCTCAAAGAAACAGAATGCTCAAGCGTCTCAGGATCCTCAGGGAGAGGACTGGGATTAGGGTGTTTGGTTGGTGTTACTGAATTAAAGTGTACATGCACGCGTGCACACACACACACACACACACACACACATGCACCCAGGAAGAGATGGTTCCTAAGCCCATATTTGATCAGTAAAGCTAACAGTCCAGTGTGCAACTAATCCCTCAGAGCAGCTGTTTAAGAAAGGACATGAGCAGTGGAATCCCAAATGAGAGGAATTGACCCGGAGCTTACATACAGACACACACTGATAAACATGCACACTCACGCACCCCCTCTCACACATGCACATGCACACACATAAACACACACCTACAAGATGTATCACAATTTTACAGACAAAAAAATCTTGTTTCTACTCTGTCTTGACAACCTGTAAAACAGGTTTGTTTTGTATACTGAATAGACATTAAGACATCCAGACATCCATTTTCCCCCATAGTTTTCACCAATTACACAGGTGCCTGTTGAAACTTTTTTTGTAAGTAAACTAAAAGATAATTTATATACATAAGATTTACATTTTATATACATTGTTACATTACTTGTGTGTGCTACACTTGGTAATTGCAAGTGACTGTCTCATTTGAACATCTAGTAATTACGGAAGCACTGGGGTCACTGAAGTTCTCAGGGCTGTCATGTGAGAACACGGGGACGCTGAGCTCAGGATTCCTCTCCCAGATCAAACACTATGATTTCCTCATTAAATTGGCCCCAATTTAATTGAATCCTATTTTATTCTCGCTCCCGTGGGAACAGCAGCACAGGCGGCAAGCTGCCACCCTGCTATCGACTGCTGCTCGTCTAACAGCCACTCACTGTCGTCTCCGCGGATATTGCGTGCAGCGGCGTTAACTTCCCATCAGGATTATTGGCTGCCAGGAAATTGAACATTCACATGAGGGTGCGGAGGCTCCCGGAGCCAAATGCCAGTCTATAGATCACGTCATCAGCGTACAGACACACAGGTGACACCCGCACGGCACACACTCCAGGCCTGATCTCTGCCACGGCTCCTCACAGATGGCCCTGTCACACACTCATCCCCACAGGCCCGGCTCAGACGCTGCTACACAGATTGCCATCAACCCAGGGGAGGGACATGGCAGTTACAGGTGTGTGTATGCACATGTATGGATATTTAAGTGTGTGTGTGTATGTAGAT